>OY282643.1:55249782-55332282 GCA_958299015.1 Tetanocera ferruginea | reverse complement strand
CAAATTTAATTTCTCTTTGACAAACACAACCTTATTTATTGAGTTTTAAACTTTTTGGGTTGTATGGGAAGTAGGCGTGTTCGTTGGCGGATGACGTCCATTTTTCAAAACCATCTTTGTCTTGTCATAAAAAACAATAGTGCCAAATTTTAGCTCTGTAGGTTAAACAGACCCTTATTTATTGCGTTTTCAATTTTTGGGTTGTATGGGAGGTGGGCGTGTCCGTGAGCGGACGACATCCATTTTTCGAAGACATCTTTGTGTTGATACAAAACAAATACATATTAAATTTTATTGTTATAGACTTAATATGAGCTGAGTTATGCAGTTTTCAATTTTTGCGTTGTATGGGAGGTAGGCGTGTCCGTGGGCGGATTCCAAAAATATTCAATAGTGCAGATCCTTGGGTGCATGTGAGCATGTTTTTAAGTTTCATCCAATTATCTCGACTCCTTCTTCGTATCCTGTGTTTACGGACAACACACAGACGGACGGACGGACGGACGGACGGACATAGCTAGCTCGACTCACATTGTGACGCTGATCAAGAATATATATACTTTTCTATACCGGACTCGCTTCGTTCTATGCGTTACAAACGTTTGCATAAAGTTAATATACCCTTACCTTTCAGGCCTTATAGTTTTTTTGGGCAAAAATGACAGTTACTTTTGACTTTTATTTTATCGATCAAAAATAACAGTTATTTTCTGCCGTTTTTTTTCGGTCAAAAATATCAGGTAATTTATATTTGTTCAAGTCATTTTACCGATAAAAAAAATTTTGATATTATGATTTTCATCTCATCGGTGAGACATTTTAAACATGGTGTCAACAGTTCAATCTGTCAAGCGGCCTTTAAGAAAACACAAATTGCTTGATATTTTTGACCGAAAAATTTAAAGTCACAAAATAACTGCTATTTTTGACCGATAAAATAAAATTCAAAAGTAACCTTTATTTTCCTCGAAATATACAAGGCAAGAAATTAACTTTTAAAGAATCAGTTTCAAATTTAAAAGCGACTTAATATTCGTGAGGCTGAGGACATTTGTAACATAATGATATATTTGAAAAAGTCTTTCGACAATTTTTTTCATTTCGCAAAATTGTAAAATAACAGTTATTTTCGGTACTTGTTTTAGTTCAGTTGGTGTTTTAGTTGCTTTCGAATGTCTTCTCAATATTGTTACTTTTTGAATGCTGGATTGCATTTGCATAGTACTCTTTGAAGGAGCCTCCGAAAGCAGAGGCAAATCGTGTTCATTATTACCTCCTGCTTCCTGATCATAATAATTGCTATGTTGATAGAGGGCCTCATAAAGCAGCGAACGTTGATTGATGAGTGCATCAACTTGGTTGGCTTTAAAATTTTGTTGAGATGCATCAGTGTGTTTTTTGGGGATTGGTTCTTTGTTGATTCACCAAAATACACTGATGTTTCGTAGAAATGCATTTTGAAACTCAGCCGTTGTTGCAATCACCTTACCTTCATCATTAGTTGCAGACCCAGCTGCGGCTGTATTCTTAAGAGCTCTAATTCGCTCTCTATATTCACGAACGCGTTCTGCTCCTGTTTTAGCTATTTTTCTATTTTTTTTTCCGTGAATACTTGTAGGATGAAAATTAATGTTACGGTTATGTTAATAATGTAATGTTAATGTTAATGTTAATGTTAATGTAATGTTAATGTTAATTATGTTATTTTCAGTATGTTACGCGTTAGTTTTAATTACATTTTGTTTAGTTGTTTAACATGTGCCTACGTGGCGTAAAGGTATAGATTCCGGCTCTTGAGCAACGTTGTTCGGGGTTCATTTCTCGGCAGCGGCAGTAATTTTTTTTTAATTTTCATATGAATTGAAAACGTTAGCCTAGCGTCACGAAAAAGGACCTTGAAATTTCAATTTCGGTTTTGAAGAACCCGACACCTCGTTTATATCGATGGTTAAGCTCACTACTGTGATAAGTGACCTTTTGGCAAAAATAGGTTTACTGCATTTTCTAAGTCATCAATTAATAAGTGGGCCGATAATATTCTGGTTTCTGAGTTCAAAACTAAAAATAAGTCTAGAATGTCGTATAACTTCGCCCGTCAGATCCAAAAAAACTAAATAGGTTATCCCTTTACTATCAAAATGTAAGGGGATTGCGTTCTAAAACGCGGGACATATTTCTGTCGACTCAGAATTATTCTGAAGATATTATCGCGTTTACTGAAACATGGTTGAATGAAGACATTACTGACTTGGAGTTGTTTGACAAAAGGTACCAAGTATTTAGAAAAGACAGACACTCCAGCAATATTCCTTCTGTTGGTGGTGGTGTTTTTATAGCTGTAAGGAACTGTTTTGTTATTTCTTTTTTTGATATTCCCTGCGCCTCTAATATTGAGCTAATATGCGTTAAGGTTGTACATTGTAGCTCAAATGTATACATAATTAATGCCAAACAGTAGCGCAGAGGTCTATACAAGTCCGGCAGATTGTCTAGACTTTATTCTTAATATTCTTGACGTTAATGACGACATTTTATTGTTGGGCAATTTTAATCTGCCTAACTTAAAATTACATTCTTCTGAC
Organism: Tetanocera ferruginea; assembly: GCA_958299015.1. NCBI lineage: Eukaryota > Metazoa > Arthropoda > Insecta > Diptera > Sciomyzidae > Tetanocera > Tetanocera ferruginea. The sequence continues at coordinate 55,329,700 of OY282643.1, read as the reverse complement.
GATGATACATTTTTTTGTGCATCTAATGCGAAGACTCTCGGAGAGCATTTATTCGTTGATAGTATATGTTCTGACTTATAACAAGTGAGTTGTATTTATAATAGTCTGGAAAGACTTCTTGACCTGGTCTTAACTACGGAAAGTAACAATGCCATTGTAAAGAGGGCCTTCCATGCTCTTACTACTATTGATGTATATATATATGTATATATATATATCCACCATTGAGTATTTGGTATAAATCGGATAGAGAGAATAAAGTGAATTCGAGTTCAATGGACAAAGTTTATGAATTTTATTCTAAACTATATTTATATATTTTTTATAAAGTCAGCTTTTTTACAATTTTAAAAAAGTTAACTTTTTGAAGTTGAATCAAATACTTAATAGTTAAGTAAATGTAATTTACGAATATATAAATGGACATAATCTTAATGAATCCATTACTTTTTTTTATTTGGAACTCTTTGCTGTAATTTCTCAGTCTGTACGATATAGCCTCAAATTTGCGAAAAACTCGGCGTACCCTTGGTACACAAAGGAATTAAAAACACTTCGCAATAACAAGAATAGGGCTTGGAAGAGATATGTCTGTAGTTTGGGCTCAAGTGACCTAGAAACCTACAAACGTTTGTTTCTGGAATTTCAGAATCTCTCAGCTGTATTATATAATGAATATTTAGACAATATTAAGGTGAGAATATTGTCTGATCCAAAGAGATTTTGGGGGTTCATAAATACTAAGAAAAAATCTGATGGATTTCCTTCATCCTTCAAATCTCTTGATGGATTTACGGACGATCCTTCTATAATTTGTGGCCTTTTTGCCAATCTTTTCAAGGAATCTTTTTGTACAGATTCTTTTAATCCTGATGAAGGGTATTTATGAACTATATGAACTCTTCACCCAGGGTCTCTTTGGAATATATATCCTTCACCTTTGAGGATATTTTAAAGTATATTGGGACACTCGATGAAGATTTTGGCGCTGGACCCGATGGAATTCCTGCCGCATTGCTAACTCAATGCGGTTCCGTTTTATGTCAACCACTTTCTTTATTATTTAACAAATCAATTACAGAAAGTAATTTTCCAGTTTTTTGGAAAAAAAATAATTTTTAAGTCCTATATATAAAAAAGGTTGCAGGAATGACGTTGTCAATTATAGGCCCATCGCTAAGCTTTCATCGATTCCCAAACTTTTTGAGCGAATTGTGTACGATCGTGTTTAAATTCATTGTGGAGAAGTCATAAAAACTCATCAGCATGGTTTTGTTAATGGCAGATCCACTGTGTCCAACCTTCTCGATTTTACATCTTTCTGCCTAATACAATTGAATCAGGTAACCAGATCTACTGCATTTATACTGACTTTAGTAAGGCGTTTGATAAATTACCACATAATTTAATTTTATTTAAACTCAAGTTATTGGGATTTCCATAATATTTTGTCAGCTGGATTAAATCGTATTTGACAGAACGATCTTATCAAATACGATTCCGAGGAGTTCTGTCTCCTATATTTGTTGCGGAATCAGGTGTTCCTCAAGGCAGTCACTTAGGTCCACTTCTGTTTATTTTAGCCATTAATGATGTTACCCACATTATTAAATACTCTCACTTATTTATTTATGCAGATGATATGAAAATATACAGAACAATAAATACTAAAGACGACTCCAACCTACTCCAGGGTGACCAGAAATCTTTTGAAGTTTGGTGCTTTAAAAATAATATGTTTCTAAATCCTGTTAAATGCCAAACTATGACCTTTTCGCGCAAAAGGAATAATTTAATTTTTGACTACAATATTAAAGATACTGCTTTAAGTCGTGTTGAGGCCGTCAAAGACCTTGGTATATGCATGGATTCTAAGCTATCGTTCAACAATCATATCGATTACATTTGTAAAAAAAGCATCTTCAATGCTTGGATTTATGAAACGCTGGGCCAAAGAATTCAATAGCATGATTACAACTACAACGTTGTATTATGCAATTGTGCGTCCTCACTTGGAGTACGCAAGTCAAGTCTGGTCCCCAAGTTATAGTGTGCATGTTGAACGTATGGAGAGAATCCAAAAACGTTTTGTTCGGTTTGCTCTTAGGGGCTTAGGTGGGATTGATTTTTTTAACCTTCCTCCTTACGGGGATCGTTTAAAACTTTTAAAAATGCAATCTTTAAGTGAACGAAGGAAGTCTGCGGATATCGTCTATTTACACCAACTCATAACCGGTGTATTCGATTGTTCGGAATTACTTTCTCTTTTAAACTTTAACCAAAGATCATATAATATAAAGATGCGCCACGTAGAACATTAAAAAGTAATAAATATTTTTCAGATCAAAACGTTAGCTTTGTGAGTGCCAAACGTAAAAGCTTTAAACTCTTGCTTGAGAGAAAAGTTTTCCAGCTTTGAATGAACTTGCTCTCTGCAATGCTCTTTCACTCTTCTCATGCTGTGCGCTCCCCTTGCCCATAGCACTGAGCTTATAATAGAAAGAGTTTGTTGAAGAGAGTGTTTCTATCAAAATTATATGCAAGGGATCGTCAGTTGTTGTGTTGTTGTGGCTAACAGTGCTACGACCAGGGCTGCCGTTTTGGTAAAATATTACCAAATTTGGTAAAAAGATTTTGGCTTGGTAAAATGGTAAATTTTTTTTTGGTTTGGTAAATTTACAATTGATGAAAAATTAAAATAAATCAAACATTTCAAAAAATGATTGTGCAAAAATTATACCAATCATGCTCATTGTGCAGTACCACCCTTAAGATTGAAAATAATCTTTCAAATAAATACAAGCGCATCAAGTGAAAATTACACGAATGAACGCAAATCCTAAATGTTAATGCTTAGATCGTCGGCTTAGGTAAGAAATTGATGAATCGCTAAGATGGATTTGTAAATTTTTATTTTTAATAAATTGATTTTCTTAAAGTTTTTATTGTAAGTGATTATGTTATTTCTATTTAGATTTGTTATTAAAAAGAAGTCGACCAATATGGAAAGCGATGAAACGTCTTCAAGCGTATAATAAAGGGTGTTTTTTTAAGAGCTTGCTTATTTGAAATTTAAATAAAATACATGCCAAATTCAGAAATGGCAAAACAAAATTTTTTATTTGGTAGATAATTTCTTGGCATTTAATATTTAAATATAAATTTTGAGCACATGACCACCAAGACTATTTTGCACAAAGGTCATTCTGGAGGTCCAATTTTCGACCACCTTTTCAAGCATTTGAGGGCGTATTTCAGCAATGATACGTTGAATATTGGTTTCCAAAGCGTCAATTGTTGCTAGTTTATCCACATAAACCAATAACTTCACGTATCCCAACAAAAAATAATCAAGTGGCGACAAATCACACGAACGCGGAGGCCAATTTACCGGTCCATTTCTCGAAATAATGTTGTCGTTGAAATGTTCTTTCAATAAGTCAATTGTTTCTCCCGCAGTTTGACAAGTGGCACCATCTTGTTGAATTCACATTTCGTCCACATCCATATCTTGAAGATTTGGCAACAAAAATTAATTGATGGTGGTTCTGTATCGATTTCCATTGACGGTAACGCGTTGTCCTTCCTCATTTTTATAGAAATAAGGACCGATGATTCCACCAGTCCATAGACCGCACCAAACAGTACATTTATCAGGATGCATTGGTAATTCTTGAACGGCGTGTGAATGTAGACCGAAATTTGGTAATTACGTTCTTTATGGTAGTCTAAGACGGACGATTATGTGCACCATAAAATTCACGAAGTGCTCTATAAACAGTTTTAATTGAACACTTTGAAAATAAATTTCCACGATTTGGAAGCGTTGTTCAGGAGTTAACTTATTCATGATAATTTTCCAAACAATACTGAGTGGAGACGTCGTTTTAAACTGTCATAACAACTGTCAGACAATAGAGCAATCCATATTGAAAAAAAACCTCATAAAAAACACAATTTAAATGTTAATTTAATTAAAATATATGTATAAATGTATTGTTTATTTAACTTAAAAATAAAAGTTTTATGTGTTTGGTAAATTCTTTTTCATTTTGGTAAATGTTTGGATGAAATTTGGTAGAATAAAATGTTTGAGAGTGGCAGCCCTGGCTACGACGCATGCGCTTTGTTGTTGCTAGCATCGTTTATTTTTGATTTGCTTGTGTCCTTTTCCGTTGCCGCAGCCCCCTCGATAGCAACCGTATATTTTGTTATTGTAGAGTTGTTGTATCAGAATTTTTTTCGTTTTTGTGATTATGAATTTTTTTTAATTCTAATTTTAAAAATTAATTTCAATTAAATTACATTAAATTAAATTAAATTAAATTAAATAAAATTAAATTAAATTAAATTAAATTAAATTAAATTAAATTAAATTAAATTCAATTAAATTAAATTAAATTAAATTAAATTAAATTAAATTAAATTAAATTAAATTAAATTAAATTAAATTAAATTAAATTAAATTAAATTAAATTAAATTAAATTAAATTAAATTAAATTAAATTAAATTAAATTAAATTAAATTAAATTAAATAAAATAAAATTAAATTAAATTCAATTAAATTAAATTAAATTAAATTAAATTAAATTAAATTAAATTAAATTAAATTAAATTAAATTAAATTAAATTAAATTAAATTAAATTAAATTAAATTAAATTAAATTAAATTAAATTAAATTAAATTAAATTAAATTAAATTAAATTAAATTAAATTAAATTAAATTAAATTAAATTAAATTAAATTAAATTAAATTAAATTAAATTAAATTAAATTTAATTAAATTAAATTAAATTAAATTAAATTAAATTAAATTAAATAAAATAAAATTAAATTAAATTCAATTAAATTAAATTAAATTAAATTAAATTAAATTAAATTAAATTAAATTAAATTAAATTAAATTAAATTAAATTAAATTAAATTAAATTAAATTAAATTAAATTAAATTAAATTAAATTAAATTAAATTAAATTAAATTAAATTAAATTAAATTAAATTAAATTTAATTAAATTTAATTAAATTAAATTAAATTAAATTAAATTAAATTAAATTAAATTAAATTAAATTAAATTAAATTAAATTAAATTAAATTAAATTAAATTAAATTAAATTAAATTAAATTAAATTAAATTAAATTAAATTAAATTAAATTAAATTAAATTAAATTAAATTAAATTAAATTAAATTAAATTAAATTAAATTAAATTAAATTAAATTAAATTAAATTAAATTAAATTAAATTAAATTAAATAAAATAAAATTAAATTAAATTCAATTAAATTAAATACAATGTGCGTAGGGTAGATTTGAACAAAACATGCCTACATTTTTTGGTAAAACGCAAGGAAATTCAGCTACTTTTTCGTTGCGGCTAAATCGTTTTATGAGATGTTTCGTGCATCAAAACTTAACATAAGCTCTCTATTGCTCTTCAATATTATGCTCACATTGTTGCTTACTTGTCTCTCACTCTCAAAAGCTTTACATCGTTCGCTCGCTGGCTCTCACAAAGCTTTGACGTGGATTTATGATAAATCCACATTAAATTTTTACTATGCCATTTGGTTGTATGGCGGTGGCACATCTTTGCATTATATGATCTTTGCATTAACTCTAACCGTAGGAGTAGTAGAAATGCTAACAACTTAATTTATCTACCATTTAGTAGAACAAATTACATGGCTACTGCTCCCTTGAACCGCATGAGTGCCTCTGTTAACAACTGTACATTTTTTGATGTTAGTTTGTCAAAAGGTCAACTCAAAAGTAGATTGAAAGCTATTGTGTAATTAGATCTGTGTTTGTGTATGCATGGTTAGTTGTTATGTCCTGTGTTGTCCCTGAGCCCAATCCATTCTGTGGTGGGTAAATTTTTCCTACATTAATTTGTTTGGAGCCACTGGAATTCATGACATTGAAATATTTCAATGAGATCTGGATTGTGGCTTCAAATACATTAATGCTGAGAATGTGCGAAAAAGCTGTAGTAGCTGAACTCTATTGTCTATTGTTATTGCATGTAAAAAAAATTTTATTTTGACGTAGCATTACGTCTTACTGTGTGGTTTTTATAGGATCGTTTTTATAAACTTTCTTGTTGCTTTCGTTCTTTTTCTTTTGTTGTAAATCTGCATAAAAAGTTACATTAACGATCAATTTTAAATACTGTTGAGAACAATTTGTTGACCAATTCTAAAAAAATTGCATATTAAAAAACGGCTTTAGTTGTAAAGTTTGCTTATTCTGATATCTAGCACGCTTTTCCCCAATGCTTATTTCTGTATTTTCTACTTTTGAACGACCGTCTTGCTTGCTTTTCACAATGCAAAGTGAGGGAGAAGAGCAAGAAAATTGTTGTTTTTATAAAAACTGCCAATATTTAAGCACTTTACAATAAGTTAGTTGGCTAACTACGTCAAGCTCTGTCCACTCCTAGCCCTGCTACTCACACAATGCCTTTCGGCTATTTTCTCAACATAAACTTATCATTCAATGCAACACTGGTGCTGACATTAACTTTGCAAACACTTTTCACTAAAAAAGTTACACTTCGATAAATGTTTGCTAAGGAAATTTTTGACATTTAATTTTAATTGCTTGTCAAAAATGGTGATGTGGCTTCAAAAGGTTGGTCAAACAACAAAGTAAGTAGCTTCAAAAGGCCCCTTCATGAAATAACATAAAAAAAAAAAATATATGTTGCTGCTGCAGTTTGTAAACAAACAAGCAGCAACATATAGAAAGCAAAACAAAAACAAAATTATTCAAAATACAAACAAACAAAATAGTGGAATAAAGAGAAAATTTACTGAAAGACGAAAGAGCAGTTTTTGGGAAACTGCGGGTTTTGAAAATTATTTTGCCAATACCTGGATAAATATATAAATATTAAGATATTAATACATACATATGTATGTATATGTTTGTATGATTGTATATAAAAGTATAAAAGTTTGTGTTTTGGCTTCCTTGCTGACTTTGTTGCAGCATTGTTGTAAAGCTTAATTACAATGCAGACGATTAAATGCAAGACCAGCAGCAGCAGCAGCAGCAGCAATAACAATAACAACAACAGCATCAACGTCATGCAATCAACTAATATCCTTGCAAGCTGTTAGGCTATACATTTTAAGGTTTAGCAAGGCAAGGCATAGAAAATATTAATAAAAGCTTATTGCTGGCATGTTTGTGGCATATATGCTGTATGTGTGTGTGTGTGTGTGTGCATGTATGTGTAAAAGCCTGCAAGTGATTTGTTTTGTGAAAGCTGATGAAATCTCTCAAAATTGATTATTGCAGTTAGACAGTTCGTCAGTCAGCTCAGCCCGTCTGTCCAGCCAAACATTCCTTTGTACAAGAATGCTGGCTCGTTCTTATCTCTGTTTAAATATTAATTAATCCCCAAATGAAGATGATGCAGTTTGCAGTTCCTTTTGTGGCTTGATAATAATTTATGCGCCATTTGCAGAGTTTGTTCGAACATAAATTTGGATTTTTATGGCTTTGGTTTTGTATAAGACAAGCTAAATTTTTCTAAGCTTTTAAGCTTAATTCTGTTATCTTAACTCAAATGTCACGCATTGAACTATCAACATTGAATTCATCATTAACATCATTGACAGCAACAGCATAATCATCATCGTCATCATCATCATCATCATCATCATCATCATCATCATGTGCATTATACTATTCCTTACTGACTACTGTCAATGTTGTTATTACCCAGCAAAATCTTCGCTTACATGTAATCGAGAAAGTAGTCCAGAAAATTTGCTTCATCGCTTACCCTTTCGCTTACAGAACCCATTATTTTTATACAGGCATGTCATTGGAGGTAATTGATGACGCTTTCGCTTGACGTGGAAGTACTTTTGTATGCGCTTATTAAACTTGACGAATATCTACTTCTCAATAATCAATTATTTATCAACAATTTAGAAGTTGTTTTATAAGACGTTGCTGTCCACAAATAAGGAAACCAATTACATACATATTGAATATATTTTAATCCTTAAAATGAGGAAATACTTTTATTGAGAATATACATACAATTTATAAATTATAGTTATAAAATAATCACACAAAATTGCAGACCGTCGGACTATTTCTGCAAACAATTATGTTTGGAATAATAATAATTTCGTTGAAGCCTTTTCCAATGAATGTTACAACGTCCCATCGTTCTCGAACCTACTTTTACTAGGTAGATAAAAAAGTGTTTAAGTTATTTAGTGGTATTAAGTTATGGTTATTTATTCTTACCTTTTATTCTTTCTTCTATATATAATAAGCGATTTTTATATTTGTCAAACGTTCTTATGAAATTTTAGTTTTGAAACTTCAAAAATTTTAAAAATTTTACGCGTTTGAAGTAAAAAACAAAAGTCAAACAAAAATTTTAAACAATCCTAAAAAAAAACAAACATCTGAAAAGCACAAAAGCCTGACATTACTTACTGCATTACGAGTAATACACAATATAATGCATTATTGGTCAATTAGCATTTATGTAATGCATTTTAGAATTGAATGAAAATCAAGGCTTTACAAAAAATTTTGTTGGGTAGCTGCACATGTTTTGACGTCTTCTCTCATCTGCTTCTATTCTACAGCTTATTTTTTGTGATGTAGTTGTGACAACTGAGCTGATGCGATAATGGTAAATGTCTTTGGAGTATACTAGATTTGACGTACACATCTATTCTCTCAGCCAGCATGCTTGTCACTTGCTGACTTTGTTTCAAGTAATATTAGTGCAATTTTTTTATATTTTATGAACTTTTAACAGAACACTCGAGTTATTGCAATTTTAATTAATGGATTTTATCACTGTAAGAGCTTTATATGGGTTATAATTAAGGGGGCACATGACATTGGCCAGTTTTTGAAATCGAATATTTTTTTTATAATTTTGTATTTTGTATTAATGGAAAAATTCTAGGGGTTCAAAAGTTACAGCCGGATTAGTGAGAGCGCATTTTTATTTTTCTTTGCATTTTCTTTGTTCACAAACTTTGAACGCGTTTATCTCGAAACCATGTTTTTCGTACTGGTTGCGGCACTAGCGGGTTCATTTTGACAAAAATTTTTTTTTTGTTTTTTTTTATTTTTTTTAAACTTGATTCGCTATCGTATGACACGAGTTTTTTTTTAAATTTTTTTCGATTTTTTTCGATCAAATTGAAAAAATTTAAAAAAAGCTCCTGTCATACGATAACCAATTTTTTTAAGATTTTAAAAAGTAATTTTTTCCAAATAGGACAATTTTTGCAACTCCCAGCGCTGCAACCACGAGGCCCCGTTTTTTTCTCTGCCGCCAGTTTGGAGCTCTATAAAACCATGTTAGAGTGAACATTTTTTTTTTTAATTTTTTTTCTTGTAATTTGTTCAATTCTATAAGATAATAAAAAAGTTTTGGAAAAAATGTTTGTTTTTGACTGAGTTATTAATTTTGTAAAAAAGGTCTGTTTTCTCTGTAGCGAATGTTATGTCCCACCTTAATCTAGATTTTGTAGAAGAGTTTCTTAACTCTGAAAGAAATGTTAAATCTTTTTTAAAAATGTTAAACCGATTTTACGGTTCAATTATGAATTTATTTACTTTATTAGGTTCGAATAAAAAGTTATTTCTGAGTACTATTGCTTGGAAAATTCCACGGTGACGGGTGTTACATTTGCACGCTTTTCAATATAAATATGTTAACATACATTAAATTATTGGGTTGTCTTTGAAAATAATGGCCAATGTTTGTGTAATTTTTATTAAAGTACCTGTGACGGGTGTTACGAGTACTCATTTAATCTGACTTCGCTCTGTTTGTAAAATTCAGTTAAACTACAATGAAAACAGTTTTTAACATTTAAGTCTAGTACTCTGTTCGTTTGAGTGAAATTTCGCTCGCAACATTCATTTTTTTGTTGCGTGAAAATTCTGACAAATATTTGTTGCGAAGCCATTGTGAAATTTGATACAGTCATGTATCTCTTATTTATTTTTCTCTTACTCCTTAACATAGAGAAAAATAAATACAGCAAAACAAAAAATTGACAATAACTGTCACTTTTCACTTCAAAATAAATAAAGGCAGTTCAATTAAATTGTCGTGAAAAATTGTAGCAAGAGAAATGTTGCGAGTATTTTTCACAGCGAAACAGAGTAATACTTTGACGAACATGTTGTGAAAAATTTCACACATATTTCACAACTATAGTTTTTTGTATGTAGATTTGAGTGATATTTCAGATAAAACTGAACAGAGTACTACGCTTTAAAATGAAACGTTTTTCAACTCAAATGCAACCTCTTCCTAATAGCTGTTTTTTAATCAGTTTAAAACCAATATCATAATACTTATGATGTTTACATAATAGCCCTGATGTATTTTAAAGTAGATCTTTAATGAAATTGAGCTGATGTGTGGGTTAAAAGTCGAAAATTTTAGAAAGATGAAAAATTGGCGTCATTAAATTTTATGGGTAATGGTAGATTGGCAAATCTGGAGATTTATAATAACAAATGCAGCAGAAACCGTAACTGTTATGAGTTTTGTTAAAAACAAACGGTTTTAACATTTATTTTTCGAGTTTTATTTTTTGACTCAGAAAATAATACTTATTTTCAAGTGTTTTTTTTTTTACTCACAAAATAACACATATTTTTGAGTTTAATTTTTTCGCTCTGAACTAAAACTTGTGTTTTGAAATTTATTTTTGTACTCAGAAAATAACACTTATTTCTGAGTTTTTTTCGCTCTGAAATAAAACTTTTTTTTTTAATTTTATTTTGTTTGTTAGAAAATTATACTTGTTTTTGAGTTTAATTTTTTCGCTCTGAAATAATACTCATTTTTTATTTATATATTTTTACTCAGAAAATAACACTTAGTTTAGAGTTTTATTTTTTCGCTCTGAAATAAATTCTATATATTTTTTTATTATTTTTTACTTAGAAAATAATATTTATTTTTAAGTTATATTTTTTTCGCTCAGATAAAACACTTATTTTTTTAGTTTTATTTTTTTTTTTTTGGCTCAATCGATAGCACTTATTTTTTGAGTTTTATAATAAAACTTTTATTCTTTAACTCACAAAATAAGACTCTTGTTATTTTAATATCAACTCTTTAAAAATATAACTCAAAAATAAGTTTTATTTTATGAGTAAAACAATAACACTCAAATAAAAGCATTTATTTCAGAGCGAAAAAAGCCTTAAAATTAAGTTTAATTTCAGAGTGAAACAATATAACTCAAAAATAAGTTTTATTTTCTGATAAATAAAATAAAACTCCAAAAAAGTGCTGTGTTTTGAGCAAAAATAACAGTTTTTTTTATGAGTTTTTATATAAAACTTAAAAAAATGAAAATCTTAATATTTTTGAACAGCAAATGAAACAAGGATCAATTTGGTACACGCGACATTCTTCTCCAGTGCCTTTGACGTAATGATATTTTCCTTCAAAATTTTCAAAATAACAGCTATTTTTGGTCCCTGAAATTAAGCTATTTTCGGAAAAACAACATAGAGCTTAGAACAAGACAAGACTTCTAAAGACTGTCCCAGATATAACTCTCCTTTTGTTGTTTTTATACCCTAAACCTGAAAGGTGAGGGTATATTAACTTTGTGCAAACGTTTGTAACGCATAGAACGAAGCGAGTCCGGTATAGAAAAGTATATATATTCATGTTCAGCGTCATCGCGTGAGTCGAGCTATTCATGTCCGTCCGTTCGTCTGTGTTTGCTCCGTAAACACAGGACAAGAAGAAGAAGCAGTGATAATTGGATGAAACCTGGTCACATGCACCCAAGGATCTGCACTATTGAATATTTTTGGAATCCGCCTACGGACACGCCTACCTCCTATACATCGCGAAAATTGAAAACTGCATAACTCAGTTCATAATAAGCTTACAACAATGAAATTTGGTGTGTGTATGTTTTATATTAACACAAAGATGTCTTAGAAAAATAGACGTCATCCGCTCACGGACACGCCCACCTCCAATACAACCCAAAAATTAAAAACGCAATAAATAGCCTCTGTTTAACCTACAGAGCTAAAATTTGGCACATATGTTTTTTATAACAAAACAAAGATTGGTTTGAAAAATGGACATCATCGGCTTACGGACACGCCTACCTCCAATATATCGCGAAAATTGAAAACTGCATAACTCAGCTCATAATAAGCTTACAACAATAAAATTTGATGTATATGTGTTCTATACAAACACAAAGATATTTTCGAAAAATGGACATCATCTGCTCACGAATACGCCCACCTCCCATACAATCCAAAAATTGAAAACGCAATAAATAAGCCTCTGTTTAACCTACAGAGCTAAAATTTGGCACGTATGTTTTTTATAACAAAATAAAGATTTCTTTGAAAAATGGACATCATCTGCCTACGAACACGCCCACCTCCCATACAACCCAAAAATTGAAAACGCAATAAATAAGCCTGTGTTTAACCTACAGACCTAAAATTTGGCACATATGTTTTTTATGACAAGACAAAGATGGTTTTGAAAAATGGACGTCATTCGCCTACGAACACGCCTACCTCCCATACAACCCAAAAAGATTTAAACTCAATAAATAAGGTTGTATTTGTCATAGAGAAATTAAATTTGGTATGTATGTATTTTGTACCAAAACTAAGGTGTAGTCCAAAATTAGGAGTAATCCGTCCATGAACACGCCCACCTTCCATAGCGAAAGCACAATAAAGGCATTAACTGTGAGCTACAGGAATAAAACTTGGTATGTGTACATTTTTCATCAACATTTAAATGCACATAAAATATAGGCTTCATTAGCCCACGGACACGCCCATTTACAATAAAAATTTTTTTGTTTTTGAAAAGTGGGTTTAGGGTATTTCATAGTCGGCCTAGACCAACTTTAGACTTTCTGAACTTGTTTATTTAAATTATGTTTTTTTTTTAAAATTCTTTCAGTTTATTATTAAGTGAATATTTAAAAAAATTAATTCAAATTTTATTTACACTGAAAAAAATATGCTTAAAATAAATAATGCAGTTTTTGATTAAGGTCCGCCATTAGGTTTTTTATCGACCTTTCGTTGACCTTAGTGTATGGCCGTCGCCATTTACGTCGAAATATTTCGATGTTTTTCGCAGTTTGTTTGGTCTTCTTAAGATTTATTTTCATTAAAACCCAATATCTTACGATTGGACGAAGTTCCGGGGCAATTCGAAGGATTGGCTTCTCTTGGTACCACAGTGACATTATTGGCTTGGTACCAATCCATCGTTCTCTGGGCGTAGTGACATGTTGATCGGTCAGGCCAAAATAGTACTGAACCTTGGTGCTGACGTATAAAAGGCAGCAAACGCTGCTCCAGGCACTCTCTGATGTAAATTTCGGTGTTGATTGTGCGATCTGTCACAAATTCCTTACTTCGAAGACCACATTTGCAAATGACCTGCCACACCATGTATTTCTTTGAAAATTTGGTATGTTTTTCGGTGGTAAATTAAGAGTATACTTCACCCGTTCTAACCGCAGTATAATATCCGTGTCCAGGTTACTGCTTGAAATCAGCTTTGCAGTATGTTTCATCGTCCATGATCAAGCAATCAAATTTGAGCAGGTAATCGCGATACAGTTTTCGAGCCCTCCTCTTGGCTTTGGCGTCCTTTTCTTCTGACCTATCAGGTACTTTTTGTACTTTATAGTTCTTAAAGTTGTAAAATTGTTTAATCCGTTGAACACTTGACTTCGATGTTTCCGCTTTTGCTGGCATATCACGAACCGATTCTGAGGCTGGATTCTGAGTAAACAGCCTCTTAACGTTCTGGGCCGTCGCTTGGTTCGCTGGACCACTTTTTCTCCCTGAGCCTGGCGTTTTTGATAAAGAGTTAAACTGTTTGTATTGTTTTTTGGTTCTTCCGACAGTTTTTACGCACACGCCAACTTCCTTAGGGATCTTTTTGTACGTGGTGTTTGGATTTTGCAGGTATTTGCAAATAATTGCTTTCCGCTTTTTTTCTACTAATGAGTATTTTTTTTTAATCTGCAAAATTTATGCTATATTTAGGTATCAAATATGTTGCCATAGAGGTAACACTTTCTTATAAATAACATAAAAACAAAAGGACAGTTATTTCTGGGCAGTCTTTGGGATCCATCATTTGCGGCCTTTATAATATGGTTCAATTTTGTTACCAGAGTTGGGGATCAGATTTTTCCCATACAACTTAATACACTCTATTATGTATGTACAATTTTTTCTCTTTAATGTTACACTTGAAAGCATATTTTTTAAATATATCAAAAATATTACATGAAACCAAAAAATGTTGTATGTGTACAAGAAATCAGGCCTCAAGATTTGTATTTTATATTTACAAACTTTCTTCTAAGTTTTGTTGTTTTGAAGATATAACCAATTTTAAATGGTCTTTAACGTTACAATTTTTGAAAGTAGATTTCACAATAAGTCTATATTTTTAAAAAAAATTATTGAAATTGATAATGAAAGGGTAACATTAAGTTGAATAAATTTGAAGCCCGTTTTTGGAGCTTTAATTGAAAACCAGATGGCTGTTTTGCAGCAATGAAATAAATATTTTATGCAGATTTTAAGTTTTAACAACCATTTTTAGAAAATGCTGTTGTAGCGACTAAAACACTTTTGCATTTTTCGTATACTTATATATATTGTGGGTGCACTCATAAACGTAGAATAAATAAGAACTACAATAGTTTAGCCTTGAGCTTAGAATCTGGCAGTATTAAAATCATCTTTGATGAAATTTGCGAGGGAATGCATTTTTTGTCGCTGTTATTTTTTTTTATAATATTTCTACATATCAACAATTTTTCACGCTCTTGCAGCATGACATATAACTGAGTAATGCGTGTTGCTTTCTTTCCGTCACAATTCTTTTCGATGTTTAGAAAATCTGACGGTGTTCACAAATGCAAAATATGTTAAGTGAATGTCACGGAAAAGCAGAATGTTGAATGTTGTTTGAGTTGTATTTGTTGTTGTTGTAGCTGTTGAATTTTTTCAGCAGCATAGCATTGAAGGAAGTTGAAAAATGCTTGCAGGAAAGGAAAGAATAAAAAAAAAGTGAAATATTTGCAGTAGTGAAATATTTCAACAGCAGAAATGTTTTGTTTGAAACACAGAATTTCACTTACGTACGTCGGATTTATATGTGAAAATCTAGACTTAAGGCTACATGGGCCAACATGACAACGATGGCGACGTAAGGAAACAGAGAAAAAATAAAAATAAATTAAAATAATATGGAATGAAATGAAATGAAATGAAACGAATTTGACTACTACGACGACGTCAACGACGACAGTTGTTGATGGCTTAAGGGACAATGCGTTTATAGAATTTTATTTTATTGTCAGCAAACGGTTAAGGAAGAAAAAAACAAGCATATTGTTGTTTATGTGTTTCTACAAATTAGCTGTATTTGTGTCAGCCAAGAGCATAAAAGTTAATTAATTGAAAAAATAAAAGAAAAATTAGCCTATTTGCAGCATAAAAAAATATATATATTTTAAAATGCTAACTAATTTTAAAGGAAGTGAAGTAAAATTAATGAAACAATGCTTAAATTTTAAAATAAAATTAAATCAAAATGTAAGTCAAACATTATTTAAGACATAGATACAATGTGTGGAATATCATAAATTATGCATGAAGGCCATGCAGGATAGATATGAAGGACATGAAGAAAATTTTAATCAAGACGATGATAAAATCAAGCATAAGCTTACACGCACACGTGCACAGACGACATTCATTGTGTAACATTAAATAATATTATAATCAATCTCCATGTCAGGATATGCCTCTTTACGTACTTACGTCATGAATGTTTGTGTGTGTGAGTATGCTATGTGTTTGTGTTTGTGCATTTATTTGCATACAGTAGTAGTTGCTTAAATCAAACGGATGCCTAGAAAACTAAGTGCTTGTGTGTGTTTGTCTTAACACACGCACACAATATATCCGAAATGCGTGCAGATATCTATTAAATCGTTTTGCGTTTTCCATTTGCATTAAACGACCAGATATGAGATACATATTCAAAGAAGACTGACTCGACCACCACCTGACCAGTCTGATTCTGCTGTAATTCTAAAGCAAATGCAACTAAGAGCTACTTTCAAAGCTCCAACAACAACAAAAACAACAACAACAACTTTGCTCTACTTAAAGCTTCAACGTTTTAAATACGATGATCATATTGCTGATAATAACGTAAATGTTGTTTGTAATAACAAACATAATTATTATGTTGCTTAAATTTAGCATCATAACAAAAGCAACATTTTAATTATTAACAGGTAAACAGTGCGCTTATTGCACACACACACTTGCACACATTTTGAAATTCTGGGTGTTAAAGCGCTAATGTGTGTTTATAATAAGTTTGTATGTCTAAAAGGAGAGTATATGTGTGTGTTGGTCTATTATGTTAATGTGTCTCTCTTGTGTTGTCCTTTATGTCTTCGCCACTTACCTGTAGTCCTCTGTTTCGTAGGTGTGAATTGGACACGCTGAGTAGCATTTGTGTTCATGCATCACTAGATGATGTTCACAGCTGGTGCAGTAGTCCGGTCGATCCTGGCAGGATGCACAGTTGGCTTCACAAGGTACGCAGGTTTTGTTGTCGTAGTCTAAGGATGAAGTGTGGAAAAGAAATGGGAAAAATAATTAATTTAAGCTTGAACTATATCGTTGTGTTGAAGAAATTGAAATATTTAATTTTTTGCTTTAATATAGCTTGTACCAAAACAGTGGGAGTTTTTAAAGGAATGCAAATTTTGAGTTTTTGGGACTTTTATGCAATAAATAGTGTTATCATTTGGTCAATCTTTAAACTTTAAGCCAACGATTCCTTTCTTTTATATAAAAAAAATGTCCAGATCAAAGAGAAATACAATTTTTTTTCAAGTGTTTTGGTACAAGCTATAAATATGTGAATTCTTATAAGTCATAAAATTTTATAATCGATCGAAAATCTTAAAAATTTACTTAAATTTTTATCATATTCAAAAAATTAATCATAACTCAAAATTTTCCATTCTTACGGAGGGCCAGACAATTTTTTTGAAATAAAAGATATATAAGATGTACTCAAAATTTTGGCAATCGTTTTGCAGTTCACAAAACCCCAATTTTAGACTAAAATTTTCAAAAAGTAATTGGGGGAGGGGGGGGGGGGGTAAACTGGCTGGTGATGGAGAAAAACGAATATAGGATTAAAATTAACCGCAAAATACATAAAAAATAAAAAAAAAATTGACATATCAGACCTCACACTCTTTAGAGAAAAATGGTATAGACTTTGCTCCAGAGAATGATATTCTCTAATTGCGATACTTAAAATTCTCTAAAAATGATAAAAAGGTTTCATGAAATAGAAAAATATATCGTTTTTAGAGAATAATACTTTTTTTTTTGAGAAAATATTTGTTTTTATTGAAGAAAATACTTCTCATAGTGAATTTTTTATCAAAATATAAGAAAAGTTTTTCATTTTCAATAAAATTTCTCTATAAAAGAGAATTTTTTTGTGCGAGAAAAATACTTATCATTATTAGAGACATTGAAATATTTCCATTTCCTAGAAGTAAAGAAATATTTCTTCGAAAATGTGAAAATTTATTCTAATTAAAGAAAATTTTATTTGAAAAAGAGAAAATTGCTATTATCAAAAATAGAGAAATTTTTTACCGGAGCAAGTTATGTGTTTTTTTCTCAGTGCAGATACAGTAAAAATAAATTTTTGTTGTGGGCCCAAAATTTGAGTTTTGTAGAAAAATTTTGGATGAGCCAAGGAGCAAAAACACACAAAGATTTATGTGCCAAAACTCGGGCTTATAACATTTTGTTTTTTTTTGTGACGGTTTTGATATTTAACAAAAGTTCGATAAGTATATATAAAAAACTATTTTGAGCAAATAACCGAAAAGGTTAAAATCTATTTCCAAATAATTCAAAGTTCTTTAAATTTGTTGACAGTTACATTATATAAAAAATTCCATGATTTTATTTAATAATATTTTATCGCTTGAATAGGTTTTGTAGTTATCTGACCACTTTTTTTACAACCTTAATAAATCACCAACAAATCAATGTTTTGGGATGTTTGTACCGGAAGGTGTGTGTTAGTGTGTGGCATATGATCCAACGTATCTCGGCAGACCCGGGTTCGAATACCATCTGACACAGAAAGTTTTTTCATTAATTAATTTTTCTGATCGGCCGTCACCTCTCCGCAGACAATAGCAAACCTCAAGAAGTAAATAATGCCACGTAAAGCTTCTTATAACACACACAAAAAATTCGGTCAAAGTCCTTTCTATTAAAAAACAAAAAAAAAAAAAAAAACAAATTGGCCATTTTAGCCCTTGAAAGGACTTTGACCGAGCTTCTTATGATCAGCACCTATTAACGATGGTTTTTTTTGTGAATAACGCTTTTTTAAGCTTTTATATGACGTAAAGAGTGTCAAATTTTAATCATCAAATAACGAATATTTACATCTTATACTGTCAAAAGAGTCCACAGATGCCAAAGAAAACCTATGACCTCTCTAGTTCCAAAGATAGGCTATAGAATCATATATTTAGGCCAAAGCAGTACAAGAAATGCATTAAAAAAAAATGCATAACACCTAACTATTTCTAAAAATAGCCTGAGTGGAAGAAGTCCGTCTAATAAAAAAATTTCTGTATGCTATATATTAAGTTTTTGAAATGTTAGTAAAAGCTATTGTCATATTATCATTTATTTGTATCGCAACAGTTCACACAATTTTAAAAAAGTTACACTCATCCAACTATTTCCTTATTGGAACCTATTTGTCATAGAAGCATCGATTTTTATACAATAAGTTCTCACAATTCGAAAAAAGTTTCAACCTATTGATCATAGAGTCCTACGAAAAAAAGTTCCAATTACCCAACCTTCAGGGAGCCAACTTGTTCCATAGAGCTAGTATATTTTTGGTAAACCATGACCAATTATTGGTGTCATGAATCATAGATTTTTGCCTCAATAGTACACAGAATCACAAAAAAAGAAAATTCAATGACCCAATTGGTAACACAAATTTAAAGTCTCTTATGAAGCCTTTAAGGCAACTTCAGAGATCCGATGACTCTACTAGGTTCATAAACTCTACCAGTAAAACTCATTTGCCAGAAAATCATCGAGTTTCATCTCTATTTTTTGTCCAAGTAGCCCATAGATTTTATAAAAAAAATTATATAGCTCATCAATATAGATAACATCAGTGTTACACAGTCAAAGCTTTATCTTTTTTTTTATCTTAGGAGTCAATTGAACTGTGGTGACCGTTGCATGCAGGTTAAGTGTGTGGCTAAGCATGCTCGGAGCCCGGGTTCGATCCCCAGCCGTGGCGAAAAGTTTTTTCAGTAAAAAATTTTTCTGATCGGTCACCACCTCTCTGCAGACAATGGCAAGCCTCAGAGAGTAAATAATGCCATGTAAAGCTTCTTGAGAACATGAGCCGTTCGGAGTCGGCATAAAACATGTAGGTCCAGTTCTCGGTCAATTGTGTGCAAAAATTTAATAACACACACAACACAATCGATCCTAAGAAGCTCGGTCAAAGTCCTTTCAAGGGCTGAAATGGCCAATTTGTGTTTTTTTTTTAGTCAATTGAACTCATTAACGTTTCTTAACTTATCTGAGAGCGATTGAATGCTTTTTTTTTATTTTTGTCATTGACTTCATGTACGCCGTACGGAAAATTTTTCAACATCTATTATGTAATAAGTCATCTTGTATATAATAAATTCTGAAGTATTTTATCTAATGCCTTCCCCCATTCAAATCCCAAACATGGCGTTTCCAATGTCAATGTTTTCCATGTTTCATTATTTATATCGTCTCTTAGATTCATTGTGACTTAATATTAACTGGGTTATTCTTATTGAGAGAGAGAGATTAAAGAGAAGTTCAGCAAATGTATAGTGGTGGCCAAAATAAATGCAACATATTAGATATATTTCAACATATTCAAACAACAAGTCGATCCAAACATTAAATGTCAATATTAATAAGTTTCAAATTTATATTACAAATAACAGAAGAGCGGAGGTTTTGTGAGTTTAAACTGTCTTTTTTTGAAATCATTTTAACATAAAATGGCTTGAGAATTTGAAACTGTATTTTTTTTAATCATTTTAACAAAAAATGGCTTGAGAAGCTCGAGAAAGGTTTTGCATTCAGCGAAAGAACGCCATTACAAGTGATTACCGTACTGGAATTAACCCTTTCGACTTAATTTTGCTTATAAGCAACTTTGATTTCTTAGCACCGCTTTATTTGAAACCAACGGAAATAACTCATCAAAGAATACATCGAATTAAATAATTGCAGTATTTATAATAAAAAATAACAAAAAAGTAGGAATTTTACGCATTATTTTACTACGACGCATTATTCATAGTCAAGTTTTAACAAATTGAGCAAAAAGTGCAATAAGCGCAGAAAATGTAAATTAAAAAAATTTTTATTGAAGTCACAAAATTCGAAATAAAAATACAAAAATAAAAAATTTGCAAAACGTGCTTTATTGCAAACTTACATACACATGTGCAACGTTCAATACCTATTGACACGATAAAAATTATCATTAGGGGTATTCACGATGTGGTGTATTTTCCCTTGTAATGTGCAATTTTGATAAATTTGATATTTGAAGTAAAATTACAAAAACAAAATGTACAGTGCTTAAAATACAACACTGTAGCAAAATACAATGGTGAAACCCTATTGTATTCTTTGTTAATTTCGTTCTATATTTGATCAACTGATCACAAAAACTTTTTGACTCAGCGTGGATGAAGGAACTGGCTGGGTTGTGTGTTTATTTAATAAAAGTTAATTTAATTCAGTGCTTCGTTTCAATTCTTTTATTTTCTCGTACTGCTTAATGATGAACTTCCCAGACTTTAGTGAAGGTTTGTTCACAATGTGTTGTAAATATTGTAAATTTGGTAAGAATTTATCAAAAATCCGCCACATCGTGAATACCCTTATTATAATTATCTAAATATCAGTATCAATAGGTGATTTCGTACTAAAGTGACTCAAATGTTGCCGGCTGGTTCTTGAAAATGAGTCATTTTTTCTAATGTTTTTGTAACATTCTTGTTTTGCACTCAAACTACTTTAATTTTCCACAGGAAATTTTAATTTTAAGTGGGACCACTTTTCAGTGTATTAAGTGCGTGGTCATTTCTGAACAAAAAAATATAAAAGAATTATCAATTATCAAATATTTTAATTTTTCCATTATTTAATTATTTAGCGAAATGACAAAAAATCAAAAAATTTCTGACCATAAATAATAAAAAAACAATCAAGAAACCAAAAAAAAAGCATTTTTCGATTTTTATTTTTTAGTCAAAAATATTTTTTTTTTGTTTGAGGCAAAAATTAAAATCAAAAATTATTTTTTTGTTTGAGTTGATAAGATAAAATCAAAAATAATTCTTTTGTTTGAGTAAAAAAAAATAAAAATCAAAAATGATTATTTTGTTTGAGTAAAATAAATAAAAATCAAAAATGAATTTATGTTCGAGTAAAAAATAAAAATAAAAAATCAGAAAACTATTTTTATATCTGCGCAAAATATTAAAAATCATAAAATAAGCATTTTTTCTAAATTTTTTCGATATTGCTCATAACTCTTATGGTCCCTGTTTATAACAAAATTGAGAAAAGTTGCTGTATTTTAGCTGTATTTTTATATAAATATATATATAATATTTCAAACCTACTAAACTTTCCATTAAAAAATTTACTGAATTAATTTTTAAGATTTTTACTTGTCTTTGGGGCATCCGAGGCCAATCTATTTATTTTTGACAAATATGTACTTAGTAGGGATGCCCAAAATACATCAAAGCATCAAAAAACATCGATGCATTGGTTCAATGCATCGAAAAACTCCGATGTTTTTTTTTACAAAATTTCGATATTTATGCATTGATGTATTTTTTCCATGTATCGATGTATTTTTTCGATTTATTGAAAACTTGTTCACATTCGGCCACATATAAATTATATGTGGTAGAGCTGTAAAATTTGCATTCATATTCAGAATTCTTAGTACAAGTGAATAAGGACAAAAGAATGCTATTCATTGAAAACAAAATTGATCCATGAATAAAATTATCAATTCACATTCAATTTCAGAAAATTGATTTATTATTCATTTCGATTATTCATTTTTCTTTATTCAGAATAATGCATTCATTTTTTTATTCAAATGAATGCTATTCATAAAGAATGCAATTCACAAAGAATCGTAATTCATTTTGCATTCATTATTCATTATTCGTAATTCATTGCATTTTTTATTCATTATTCATTTTTTATTCATTATTCATTTTTTATTCATTATTCATTTTTTAATCATTATTCATTTTTTATTCATTATTCATTTTTTATTCATTATTAATTTTTATTCATTTTTCATTCTTTTATTCATTTTTTATTCATAAGAGAACAATATTTTCTTTCAATTCACGCGAAGCTATCCAGTTGCAAATTTAAAACTGAAAATTTACTTCAATTAAAAATATACAACAATAAGCCCAAGGCCCCGGTAATTGCGCTGTTGCACCAAACTAAAAATATACTACTTTGGTTGCAAAATTAACTCCACAGGCATGAATAAGAAATGAATAATGAATAAAAAATGAATAATGAATAAAAAATGAATAATGCATAAAAAAAGAATAATGAATAAAAAATGAATAATGAATAAAAAATGAATAATGAATAAAAAATGAATAATGACTAAAAAATGAATGCATGAATGCAAAATTAATAACAATTCTTTGTGAATAGCATTCTTTATGAATAGCATTCATTTGAATAACAAAATGAATGCATTATTCAGAATAACGACAAATGAATAATAGAAATAAATAATTAATCAATTTTTAAAAATTGATTGTGAATTCAAAATTTTATTCATGAATCAATTTTGCATTTATTGAATGTATTCTTATTTCGTTATTCACTGATTCAAAATTTTGTAGAAGCAATCAAATTGAATGTATTCTTTTACAGCTCTGCATATAATACGCTATTAACATACTTGTGACTTACTAATGACATAATAATGTGTTTGTTTGCTCTGCAATTTCTTGTAAAAAAAAAACAAATTGGCCATTTCAGCCCTTGAAAGGACTTTGACCGAGCTTCTTATGATCAATTGAGTTGTGTGTGTTATTAAATGTTTGCACACAATTGACCGAGAACTGGACTTACATGTTTTATGCCGACTCCGAAGGGCTAAAGTTCATGTTCTCAAGAAGCTTTACATGGCATTATTTACTGTCTGAGGTTTGCCAGTGTCAGAAAAATTTTTTATTGAAAAAACTTTTCGCCGCGACTTTGGATCAAACTCAGGCGCTTTGAGCATGCTAAGCCACACACTGCAATTTCTTGTTAGCTTGTTAAAAAGTTCGTCTGAAACCTACTGAAACTAGAAATATTCTATATGATGAATTGTCAATTTTTTTAAGAGGTCCGCTTAAACGAAAGTCCTTTGGAGATATGGAAGGACTTGAAGTCACAGTTCCCAGTTTTCTATAAATTGGTATTCAAATATTTATCAGTTATTGCAACTTCAGAGTCTTTTTTCCAAAACTGGTCAAACTTTAAATCAGCAAAGGAACAGACAAAAGGGAAAACGCCTTCATAAATAATTGTTTTTGCAAAGCCTTGAACGTTGCCTCTGGCATCTTTAATTCCAAAGACATAAATTTTTATATTCATAAAATTCTTTATAAATAAATCAAACATAAAAAAATTTCGATTCTTGTTGTTTTTTCTCTCTATTTTTAGCAAGGATTAAAAAAGTAGAAACATTGATGTTTTTGTCGATGCATCGATGTTTATAGGTGATGCATCGAAAAAATATATATCAATGTTTTCATGCCATGTGATATATCAAAATGTATCGATGTATAATTTTGATGCATCGTATCGAGAAAAGCATCGATGTAATTTTGCGATGGGCATCCCTACTACTTAGTAAGTTTTGCTTCTTAATTACTGGGAACTTAGCTCAAATGATAACAAAAAATTAATAAAATTTTATGTGTACACATTTCGCAGAATGTTAGTGCTAAATAAAATTTGCAATAGCTAGTTACAACATTTTTCACCAGCAACAGAAATTCGAAATAAATTAATTGTTGCAATTTTCTAAGCCACTACTGTGTGTATGTATTATTGAGAGAGAGAGTTGCGAGAGAAGTTTAGAATATGTAAAAAAAACACGAGTTTTTCGATAATTGCTCGAGGTACTCGTTATTTCAAATAAACGAATTACTCTCTTTGAACTCTCTTTGTTTGCAGTTAACTCGCAAAGACCTAGTTATAGCCTGAACAGATTGACCGGCGTCAGCGGCTAGCGGCGCTCTCTGCCGCAGCGTCCGCTCGAAATGAAAACGCTGCCGTCTGCCAACGTTCTTCCTTTCGCATACATTTTCACATATGTATTTGTCCGTTATCGGTTAATTTTTATAATGGCGTGATTTTGATTCATTTTCAAAATTAGTTGCTACTTAAAATTACAATTTTCCATTTTATCAAATTATATCAAATTATAATTTTTAAATGTATTCAAATAAAAGTAGACACAAAGGAATGTCAAAAATATATGTTTTTCCATAAAAACTTGGCATCATTTTCACTGTTCCAATTAATTCGCCACCAGTAATCTTGCTTAGAAGAGAGCGCAATGTGAGCGGCGAACTGAAAATAGAGATAGATTCTATTTCGGCGGCCGACGGCGAGCGGCAAGCGTTTTACCTTGATTTCATACATTTTCTTCAATTTTGTTGACGCTAGCCGCTGACGCCGGTCAATCTGTTCAGGCTATTATAATGTTATTTCTAAAAATAAAGTAAGCTTAATTGTTTGTTCACTCACTCTCATAGTAGCCATCGGGACAGACTTGTAGACAGACAGCTAAATCGGTAACATGCAGATGTGCCGGAGCACATGTTAAGCAGCTATCCTGCCCGGCACCAGCACAGGTTTCACACGATTCATGGCAGGGCCAGCAGACACCGCCTTGATTGGGAAATGAACGCGGTGGACAACGGCTAACGCAGGTGCTGTCAAAGAAACAAATTATTTAATTAAAATTTTAAATTTTTTAACTTAATTCTTTCTAGCTTAAAACTTACTTGTCCAAACGATAGTGTTTGCAGGCCACGCACTGCGTCGGTCCACGACCATAACAACCTTGTGTATCACATTCCGGATCGCAATCGTGCAATACCAATTTATTATTCGAATCCGCCATGACATTTTGACGCTGTGGTGTTGGTATATTGTGGCCATCAACGGTAGCCACTGCCTGTTCGGGATTTGAACCGGCGCCGGTGAAGAGATTCTGATAGTTTAGATAGCCTGAAAACTGATCGGTGTTATAGAAACTACCATCCGCAGCCGATTGACCGAGATCTGATTCCGTAGGATATGCATAGGGATTGATGCCAGGTCCACGACGTGACTGTTCTTGCAGACCGCCTTTGAGACGCATTGGCTGCACGGCAGTACCATAGAATATGAGCTGCCATTTCGACAGAATACCAGGCTGATTTACACGCCTGCGTCCACCATTGATGACTTGTAGTGTCCAACGACCCTCCGCTTTCTCACCCCAGAAATGCACCGAAAGGAATGGCCAATCGTCAAAGTTTGATTTGACAATATCGCGTGGTCGCTCAAACAACAAGGTGCTGGTAGTGCCCATGGGCGAGGTAAGCAGTATGCGTAGATTGCCGCGTGGAAAGAAACGTAAAGTGATGCGACACTGCACGTGTTCCAAATAGCGCACCTCGTTGATGGTGCCCGCACAACCGTTGACGTCCATGTGTGTGGCCAAGGTATAGCCATAGGTGCCCTCGATCTTGCGATCTTCGTTGTTTTCACGTGACTTGCAGATATGCTGTGGCGGCACGGTAGTCCATTGTTCAGCCAAGCTGACCATAGAACCAGCGTCCATAAGACCATAGCCAAATTTGTGACTGTACTTGCGTTTGACGCCATTGATAATCCAGCCGCTTTCCTTCTCCAAAGGCTCAGGGCGTGAGCTGAGTACGACGAGGTACTGCATATCGCGCCACGTTAAATTAGGATTTGCCTCTAGAGCTAAGGCACAAATGCCAGCAGCCAATGGTGCAGAGGCAGAGGTGCCGGTGTGTTCGACGGTGCAGATGTGATCGGGACGCAAGCGTCCATCCATGTCAACAGTGGCGACGCTCTTATCATGGCCAGGCGTGCCAGAACTATAGGTGGTGGCCAGTGTGGAGGAACATTCCTCCAGGTACCAAGGCTTGAAGCTGCAGCGGAAGAAAAATTCAAGTGATTGTTAAGAGAAATTTATTAAATATCAGTTATTTTGCAGTTAAAATAGTTAAATTGAACTAGGCAGGGTGTGTGCGTGCTAAGCTCGTTGAGCTTAACTGACAATGTGACAATTTTTGTTAATATTTTAATTATATTTTAATTGTCAAAATAAGCTAATAATATTCATAACTATATAAAAATTACATTTTTTATAAAATTATGTAAATTTTTGGCTCTATAGTTAAGAGAGAAAAAAAAAGTCGCGCCTGAAAATGTGTCAATCTTATTCGATGTAGCTTAAAAAATAATTTAAATAATAAACAGCTAATATTTTAAGCGCTTTTTATGTTAAACAAATAAATAAATAAATATTTTAATTTGACAAAAAATTATTCATACAACCACGAGCATGCATGAAATTTAACAGCGCGTGATTGTGCCTAAATGTATGCTAAAGCAAAATTTTAATTGTCGGTTGTAAAATTTGCACACAACCACTTAAATAAAATTTCATAATTTAATTAATTAGAAAATTCTATATAATTTGATTAAAATTTTTTTTTTGTATTATGTTTGCCATGCAATAATAATAGCTGTCACTGTCGCAATTAGGTACATCAGTTAGATGGTTAGGTTTGGTCACGGTCACACGCTGCTTTGCTGCAACCAGCAACACTTGGTTCTAATGCTATCAATTAGCTAGAATGTTTTTTGTGGTTTTTGTTGTTATTTTTGTTAAAAGTAATCAATTATATAAATTAATTTTAAATGCTGTTTTTGTTTAATGCACATATTTTAATGTTTATAATTTTAAGCTTTGAATTTAAGCAATTTCTAGTAAAGCTAAAAACGCTGCTTTTAACACAAAAATACTCAATGAAGTAAAATCCACTCTATTTTTAATTCAGTTAAAAATAACAAAAAAAATAAAATCCTTTAGAAATCCCTTCCTTTGATTAAAGCGCACAAATAACTCAGTCAACTCGGTCAAAGGATTTCATCAGAAAGCCAACAAAAAAAAAATAATGAATTTTTCTTCTTTTTTTCTTTCTTTCATATGCTCACAAAAACATGCACACATACCACTACCAAAACACGCACACTTGCACACGCAAAACACATACTTGCCAACATACCAAACACACGCTGGCACTTAAATACATTTATAGTATATACTTAAAAAAGCGTTCATTACGCTGTGTTACTCACCCGCCTTGCGTTGCACTCGATATGGAGAGGGTGAAAATTGAATTGGTGTAACCATCGCAATTGCAGGAATCGGTATAGCGTCCACCATTACCCGATGCCCAGACAAATATTGATCCTTTGCCTTGGCGACCGCTCGTGACGCCATAGATGAAGGCGCGCCTGGCAAGCGGTCCGGGCCCATCTACCGTTGAACCATCATCCTCGGGTCCCCAGGAGGCGCTGTAGATGTCGATATGTGATGGATTCAAGCTGAGTGCCTGCGCTTCGACAACATCATTTACTTTGCCATCCAACATGCGAACGCCTGATAGATGAAAAGTAAGAAAAAAAAATACAACAAAATCAGAAAAAGGCATTTAAGTAAGCGATGGTGTGTGTGTGTGAGTGAGCTGGTGATAAGCAAGAATATGTGAAATTGTTTAAAAGTGGAAGTTAATATAGCACAAATAACAGTAGTTCAGACAAATATACATTTGTACGCACACACACAAGCGCATGCTTTGACGATATGTTCTTGCACAAAAATACCAGAAAACCAAGTATCTTGGTACACGGTTAAAAATTTTGGACTAGTTTTTAATCCAAACTTTGGTTTAAAGAAATTTTTAATCTAAAAAGTACTATTTTTTATTGCATACTTTAGTATTATTTGTTTTTAATCCAAAAAAATTTTAAGTTTAAGACTATTTTTGGACTAAAAATTTACATTAAGGTAGTATTTTCAGGAAAAAGTATTTATACTATCTAAGATTAAAAACTACTACTACTACGAAATTAATGCTACATATAATTGTTAATGTTGTTAAAGCATCCGAAGTTTATTTTTCATTAAATGAAACAAATTGTTTATTAAAATCTGGACCAAAATATTATTATATATTCATTATTACATTAAGCAGTGTTTTATAATACATAATAAGGGTATTCATGTAAAGCGGCAAGCTTGTATTTTCGGCAATTAGTTATTTTTATCAGGCAGATTGTGTGAACGTTCCCTAAAGTCGATTGTGCTTTTGGAGAGATATGTCTAAAAACAGCTGATTGCTGGTTTGTGATATATCTGATTTGTGCAAACGGTTCTCCATTAGAGTTTATCGACTTGTATGGGAAAAATCTGACCCCCAATTCCGATACCAAAATTCAATAGTACTTGAAAAATCCTTTCGATTGGTGTACTTTTTTTTTAAATGAACCAATTTTGGCGTCCCCCGAAATTCATTTTTGTGCATTTTTTATCATCTTTTGTACTGGAGACCCATTAATGGTTGATTTGAAAGGAAAATCAGGCTTATCAATCAATTCCCTTCATATAAAAACACAGAACTGCAAATTTTCATCCCTGTTGAAAAATTCTCTGACGAGATATAACAGTTTTTTTTTTTAAAGTGAATCTAGTTATTATTTAATATTTGATATGTTTTTTTGAATTATTGTATGAAAGTATTTTTAAACTTTTTTGTTTTTATTGCTTAATGCAAAAGTAACGTATTTTTTTAAACTATTACAGTTAACCAAATAATAACAACAAATTTTTTAGATCATGTAATGGACTAAAAATATCTTTTTGTTTCGAATTTAGCCTTTTTGAACTGGAGGGCCGTTATAGAAAAAATTATTCCTTTTCTTTGTTCTGCAGATGCAGCAGCCACTGACGCCTCTGTGATGAGCTTAATATGCTATAACTTGATAAAAGTTTAGAAATTCTTTCATACAAAAAATAAAAACATATCAAATATAAAATAAGAAGTAGATTCACTTTGAAAAAAAATGTTTTATCTCGTCAGAAGCCCATTATTGCCCATTTGCATGAATACCCTTAATGTATATATAGCAGGCTTGAGAAAATTCACACACCTTCACTCACGATCTTTTTCTTAAAGCACACAACACACAATTTTATTTGCATTTCATTTTTGTGTGTATCCGAGTTGACGTGCTGCAAAAACCATATATTATGAAGACATTTCATCAAACCAAGTTCGTCTAGAACCAAATTCTGTCAAGGCGCCGAGATGGGTCCGGACATATATGGTTAATATATGGTTTTTGCAGCACGCCAACTCGGCCACACACACAAATGAAATGAAAATAAAATTGTGTGTTGTTTGCTTCAAACAGTGTTTATTTTCATTTTCGTTTGAGATTTTTGTTTCATGAGTGAAATTTTCTGAACCTTGATATATAGTGAAGTTCGTAGCAATATACTTAATTTTTCAGTTTGCAAACTTCTAAACTATTTGAAGATTAAACATTTGTCTTTTCCGTTTAGAAAATGTTAAACTTTTGTGGATTAAAAAGTAATCCTTTTCGGATTACAATATTTTAAACTTTTTTTGGTCTTAAATCTAATCTTTCTTGGATTATAATATTTTATACTTTCTGTGGATTAAAAATTATTCCTTTATGGATTAAAAAATTTCAAACTTTTTGCGGATTAAAAATAAATCCTTTTTGGATTGGAAAATTAAAAACTATTCATAGGATTAAAAAGTAATCTTTTTTTGGTCGTGTCCTATATGTAATCCAAAAAAGATTAAAATTTAGCGCAAGACTTTTTACCGTGTATACATAAGTATGTACTTGTATATGTGTTGCAATCAGGGACCGAAAATAACTGTTATTTTACAATTTTAGAATGAAAAACACACAATGAAAAATTGTCGAAGGACATTTTCAAATATACCATTATGATACAAATGGCCTCAGCTTCACGAATATTTAGAGCCTTTTAAATTTTCGATTGATTCTATAAAAGTTAAAAATTTACTGTTTTTGTTCCTTTTATTTGTTCAGACAAAAATAACGGTTACCTTTGACTTTTATTTTATCGGTCAAAAATAACAGTTATTTTGTGACTTTTATTTTTTCGGTCAAAAATATCAGGCAATCTGAATTTTTTTAAAGGCCGCTTGTCCGAATAAAAAAACTTTTGATACCATATGTAAAACGTGATCACCGATGAGACCAAAATAATGGTATCGATAGTCTTTTAGTCAGTAAAATGGCCTTAAAAAAAACACAAATTGCCTGATATTTTTGACCGAAAAAATAAAAGGCAGAAAATAACTGTTATTTTTGACCGATAAAATAAAAGTCAATAGTAACTGTTATGTTTGCCCGAAAAAATATAAGTCACAAAATAACTTTTATTTTTGTCGGAAAACATAAAAGTTAAAAAATAACAGTTAATATTTGACTTTTTTGATAAAAACCATAACCAGTACGGTCCCTGGTTGCAATGCTTGTTTTTGGCGAGAGAAGAATTTTAACAAATTTTAGTCTAGAGTATTTAAAATATCTGAAGTGGCTTAATTTTAAAAAGTTATGCCTCGTGCTAGTAGATTATTGCACCAAAATTCATAATTTAGAACATTTCAACACAGTTAAAGTTTTAAAAAATTTAATTTTAAGAGAAAAGTTGGGAAATTCTTTTTAAGACTCGTGATGAGCTGAATACTTTCGAATTTTGCCATACATGCAGATTTCTTTTGAAGTTATTTTGAAATTACTTGCATTTATTTTTAAAAATTTTCTGTCAGCTTTTGCGATAAGTAGTACTTGAATATGTTTTGCTACAATGAATTATCGTTACTAACATCTCAGTGGAAATGTGAATGACTGGCATGCGGAGGACGTAGGTTCGTATCCCGACTGTGCAAGTATCAAAATTTTAATTTAATTTTAAATTATTGGAATTTCAATTCTTTGTCTCATTAGCTGCTAAGACACAAATAACTAACAAGGAAAGGTCCTCAGGTGACAGTCTCCGATTTGAATGATTTTCGGATATGTGATAGAAGACAAAAATCTAAGGTCGACGTATTTTTTATACGTTTTTTTTTTAATTTTTAATTTTTTTTAATTTTTAGTAATGTTTAGTCGATATCAAAGAAACATGTATCTGAATGGGAATTCAATTTCAATTAAAAGCCGTACTTGAGTAGCAAAATTATATCTTGTAAGAATTTAAGTGCAAGTTGCTAAGAATCATATATCATTAATTGCGAAGTCATATGCATGAATTGTGTTTTAAAGCATAAAATCATGGCTAATTTTTGCATGAATTGTGTACAAAATGCTTTATCCTGGCGCTCAATTTTCTCCGTGCAATACTTTTTAAGCAGTATAACGTTGAACCAGACGCAGAGTGTAAAATAAGTGTTCATGAATCTATTCACTTAGCAACACGGTCAACACTCTCTGAAATGTTTGACGTTCTAAGTTCTGCAGCCAGTAAAATTAATTTAATTCCTGATCGAATTTTGCAACAACATACCTTTACTAACAATGCACAATTCATGTCGAAATTCTCAAAACGCCTATTCTCGATGAAAATATGCATGCGACCTTCACCCACCTTAACGCAAAACAAAAATTATAAGGACGCATAACTTGCATCTTACTCTGCTACTGCGTTTCGGATCTCACCACTTGTAGCAGCCCTGGTAACAAATTGATCTATCAGTTCGGAACGTTGTGAACTCCAACTGAAAATATTCTCCAATGAGAAAATATTTAGAAAAGAAGTTGTACGTCTTTAACGAAAGTGGTGAAACCACCACTCTGTTCATTATGGGTGCTGGAGTACAGACAAGAATATTCTGGATGAGAAATTTCTTTGTTTTAAAAAATTTGGCATATTTATTGTCATACTGTTCCAAGATATCCAATAAGACCAACAAATTATGCAGCTTTAAATTAAACATCCGAACGCAGTCTGTGTGGATGTCCTTGAATGTCTCTAGTGGCAGTGAAATGGAGCAAACGAAAAGTGGCTAATTGCCAAATAGACGTTAAAAAAAATTGAATACACCAAGCTCTAGCAGTTTTAATAAATAATCTTCTTAAAATAATCCTAACAGTTATAATCAATCTTAAATTAATAAAAGTTTTAGCTTTAACTCTTATTCGAATGCTTATTGCCTCTCTGATTCTAACTCTAAGTAAGACTTTCATTCTAATTTTTACTTAAATTCTAACTCTTAATCCTATCCTTAAGGCTCTTCATACAAGGAAACCACAAACCTACCTGTTCCTTAAACTGAACCTAATTTCACTTCTTATTTAAACTCAAAGGCCCGTGAACTCATCTCAAAAGTTGAATTTCCTTAACCTCAGATTTCGTTAATCTAAATTTATAACACAATTATCATAATATATGTAATTTATCTTATTGTAATCTGCAGTTTACTTAACCTCAGATTAAAAGATTAAAAAATTTAAACTGAGGTTAAAAGACATATTTGAAAGGCAGTGTAGTAAAAGTGGGAGACAAGAGGGGCGATCTTGGCAAGGTGTCTCACTGCCTCAACTTGGCGAGGCCAGCATTATTTATGTCAAAATCGTCTCAAGTCGACTCAAAACCTTCACGTGGTATCTCCTGGAAACGGCAAACTAACACCCGTTAGTTGACGGCCAATTTGAGCGGCGGGCATCTTTGGCCTTCAAGCAACGGTTGTCCGCCCACCACATAAAAAAAATTTCAATGAAACCAATAACAACAATGAGAAAAATTATGCCCAAATCTGATGACGACTACCGCAAACAAAATACTGATAATGATTTACGGATATGCCCCTGTAATGTGCGGACCCTAAATTGGAATGTTGCTTCTACCCAACTGATTGATATCTTGGAAAGATATAATTCTGATATCACTGCAATCCAAGAAATGCGATGAAAGGAAAAGGTCTGCTTACGGCAAACATCCTGTGATATCTACTACAGCGGCCATGTGGAGAAGCACGAGTTTGTATGGGGATTTTTAGTTGGCAAGAGAACTACAACATCAACTATATCTACTACGGCATCATGTCCTGCGATTCAGTCCTGTGATCGAGCGACTTGCCATAATCCGCATCAAGGCTAAATTTTTTAACATAAGCCTAACATGTGCGCATGCTCCGACTGAAGAAAAAGATGCCGAGATCAAAGAAAGATTTACGAGCGCCTTGAAGACGCATACGAGCACTGCCCACGTCATGACATAAAAATCGTGCTTGGTAGGTAAATAAAACATATTTGGCACAACAGTCGAAAAGTTCAGCCTCCACGACAACACATCCGACAAAGAAATGAGGTTGATTGACTTCGCCGTAGCACGAAGCATGGCCGTTAGTAGCACTAGATTCCATCATCTCAATATACATAAGGCCACCTGGCTGTCCCCTGATGAAAAAACATGCAACCAAATTGATCACGTTTTGATTAACAGAAGGCACTCTTCCAGTGTACTAGACGTACGCACCATCCGTGGTGCTAACATAGACTTGGATCATTATATTGTCGCAGCCAAGATCCGCACACGTCTGTGCGCAGCTAAGAATGCTCGCAATCCTACACAGAAAAAGCCAGACGCCGATAAGCTGCAGTCAAAACGGTCAGCCAAAGCCTTTGCTACTCGACCCTCACTTTTGCTTCAAGAAAGCACTGCTCCAATCAACGATATATGCGTGCAGTAGACGCACATATCCTACTCTATGCGTACGGCTGCCGAAAAGGTGATAGGCTAACACCAACCTCGCCGAAACCAGTGACGCGACCAGAGGTCTCATCTGCAGAGAAAGATGCCGCCTACAAGGCCACCCTGCAGTCGGTTACAACGCGTGCTGCTATGGAATGATACTGAGAGAAGAGGAGGGAAAAGAAGCGCCTGTTCAGGTGAAAAAACGATATGCATAAATGCTTGAGGGTGGGATAATTGAGATTTATGGCAACAGGAATTAGACTCGAACATTTTTCGAAAAGATAAGAGGCCTAGTCCATGGTTTCAAGACAGTAGCAAAGATGAAAACAGGAATCTAGAGAGCGATATCCAGAGTATACTGACTTTCCGTACATAGGAACACTTCTCTAGTCTTCTAAATGGAAACGCTGGCAATAATCCCGCTAATGATGATATAACGTAAACTCCAATTTTGGATGACAGCGTTGAAGTTCTGCTGCCCGACTATAACGAGGTCTTAACAGCTATAGCTCGGCTAAAAAACAACAAAGCCGCAGGAACCGATAACCTACCGGTTGAGCTGTTTAACATCGGAAGTAAAGCTCTGTTTAAATGCATTCACAGACTTCTATGCAGAATATGGTAGGAAAAATGCATTCCAGATGATTGGAACCTCAGTGTGCTCTGCCCAATTCACAAGAAAGGCGATCCCATCATTTTCGCCAACTGCCGCGGTATTATCCTGCGTAATATCGCATATAAGGTCCTGTCGAGCGTATTGTATGCAAGACTGAAGTCCATCGTCAATCAACTGATTGGATCTTATTAGTGTGGTTTCAGACCTGGAAAGTCCACCATTGAGCAGATCTTTGTGCTCCGAAAAATCTTGGAAAAGACCCACGAAAAACAAATCGATACACATCATCTTTTTTTTTATTTCAAAGCCGCCTTTGACAGTCCAATAAGGAGTCGCCTCTACTCCATCATGTCTGAATTTGGTATTCCTGCGAAGATAATACGTCTTTGCAGGATGACGCTGAAGAACACCAGCAGTGCAGTGAAAATCGGGAACTACCCCTCCCGTTCTATAACAAGCGAGGTGTCAGACAAGGTGATTCCTTATCGTATGACTTCTTTAATATAGTTATGGAGAAGATCATCCAAGCTGCTGAACTGAGACTCAGTGGCACAATTTTCTATAAGAGTGTTATGCTGATGATATTGACATCATTGGCCATAATACGCGCGAAGTCAGTGCTACATTCTCCTGGCTAGAAAAAGAGTCGAGTCGAATGGGTCTTGCAGTGAACGCAGATAAAACGAAGTATCTTGTGTCAACAAACAAACAGTCTCAGCGTCTTTTAAACCAAGTCACTGTTGAAAACACCTCCTTTGAGGTAGCGAAAGACTTTATTTACCTGAGATCCAGCAGTAACTCCTCCAACGATATTAGTATTGAGATTAAACGAAGGATAACTGAGAGATCCAGCATTAATTCCTCCAACGATATCAGTATTGCGATTAAACGAAGGATAACTCTTGTCAACAGGTGTTACTTTGGGCTGAGTAGGCAAGTGAGAAGCAGAGCTCTCTCTCGACGCACAAAACTGACTCTCTATAAGTCAATAATCATGCCCGTCCTACTATACGCATCACAAACCTGGACGTTGAGCAGCTCTGATGAAAGGACTTTGGGAGCGTTCGAGAGAAAAATTCTTCACAAGATCTATGGTTCAATCTTCGTCAATGGCTAATACGATGGAACCACGAGCTGTATGAGCTATATGCCGACATCGATATAATCAAGCGTATTAAAATTAAGCAGCTTGGCTGGATAGGTCATAACGAGGGAATGAACGCCGATGCTACAGTAAAAAAATTATTCGACGCAGACGAGGAAGACCGCATCTCCGTTGGAAAGACCAGACATTGGATAATCTGACGTTGCTTGGAGCTTCTTAGCAGCAGAGTTTCCAGAGCTTCAGCAAGCGCAGTTCCAAGCGCACGACAAAAGAGGCAGCCGCAAATTCTTAAACAAGGCCAAAACCGACCAACGATTTTAAGCTCCATCTAAGTAAGTAAATTAGATCTTAAAGTTAATTTTGCGCTTAACTATTTTAATAAAATAGCGAAGACTTGAAAAGTGTTTGTCAGGTGTTGCAATACGTTCGTGTTAATAACAACGTTTGCACGTTGGAAAAGTTTCGATGATTTTTTCTCTCGTTGATTTTGAACTGACTCTGACTGTAAAAGAACGAAAATTGACAAACTAGTTCATTAAGTTCATGTTCAATTGAGTGGGTACCGTTTCATTGAACTAGCAGTTGGTTCATGAACCATCAAAGTCTACTGCCAAATACTGACTTTTCATAAAACATATTATAAATATACAAAAGTACTCTTACATTTCGTACAGATAAAATAAAACTACTTTAATGTCATATCTTTCAATAAATATATCTTTCGATTTATTTGTCGGCAGGTCTTTCATTATGTTAATCGTTGTGAAGCAACGTAGCCTTGCAATGCGTTCTTGTTTTTATATAAAAAGAAAATAAACAACTAAAGCTTGCATACAAATGTCATAATATTTGCGCAGCAGGAAAGTATTACGCTGAACTTGTTGTTGTTGTTGTTGTTGTTGTTGTTGTTGTTGTTGTTATTATTATATTGCAATTAATTAATTTTATTTAAATTTGTAAGGTTGTTGCTGGTTGTGTTGCAGCTGCTATTGGCTGATATAGTCGAAGAGTTAATATTCGTTGCTGTTGTTGCTGCTGCTGATGTTATTGTTAGTGTAGAGATTGTTGTTGTTGTTGTTGGTATTATTCTTGTTGTAATGACTTTTTCTGTCTGTTTGCGTAAGTTAAGAAAGCGGAAACGGAAGTCCCTGCAATTGGCGCGTTAAATAAGTACGAACGCCAGCCAGCAAGTGCGCGAAGCTTTTGCATTAACGTTGCATAACCATAACAGCATTAATTTACATAATTTTGCAATAAAATTGCACAATTTTGTCAGTTAAATGTAAATGCAATGCATGCAGCATGATTTATTGCACAAACAAACGTTTAATTATAATTATTTTAAGAAAAAACAAAATGCAGATATAAAACAGTAAAATATTGTTAAAGTTAAATTAATAAAGAGGTCATGAAATGCGTTATTTTAAATAAAATATGCAAAAAAATATTTTAAATAACGTTTATTTGTAAAAAAAAAATATGAAAAAAAAAAAATATGAAACTCACATTCAGCTGACAGCAGTGCAAACAAACAAGCTGAAAAGAGCAAGTGACAGATGTCAAATATCAAACTGTTCATTCATAGCTACTGCACATTAACTGTATATGTCAATAAAATAAATTCATGTAGCGTAAGCAAAAAAAAACAACAAAAAAAAAATTGTTGATTGTTCAACTCAACCTGATGATATTAACTGAACAGGACATTGACAACAACTTAATAAATTCAGCTTAAACTGTATTAAAAATACACTGCTATTTAGCAGAATACACACAAAATGTTGTAGAACAGTAAATAAAAAAAAAACACTCTACAAACAACAACAACAACACATACAAACTGCCTGCAACAAGACAACAAATTGCTTTAATAAATTAATTACCTCACTCACAATTTTTGTGCATCAATTTAAAAACTATGTGTGAGAGGGTGCAAGGAATTTTCACAAAAATACATAAAAGCTTTGAATGGTGCACAGAACAGTGGTAGCCAAACTTTTGCTGTTTTGCACTTCATTTAAAGCAAAGTCAGTGTTTCAAAAGCAAGGATTTAAGTTAACGATTAAACGTTGGAGCATGTTTTTTGTTAAATATTTACTAAAAGTTATTTTTGGTCGAATTTTTAGGTTTTTGTTATGCATCAAGGATATAAAGAAGATGACAAAAATATTAAGTAAGATTGCGATGAACATAAAATATTAATTTTTTTTTTTTAATGAAATAAATGAAGTGAATTTTAAATAAGTTTATCAAAACAAAAGTTTGTGAATCGCTGATATGATGCTGCTCTGCATGTTGACATCAATATTAGTTAGTGTTAAATGTTAATGCAGTTCACTGAGTTAAACATACATTGAACAAAAACAGAAACATAAGCTAGTGTACGTCTGTTTTTTCCCTCATATGACAACAAGGAATTTTGATAAGGCAACTTGAACAAAAAAAAAAAAAAAAAAAAAATAAATTTATAATGAAAATATTAACAAAAATAAACAAACCAATGTCTTTCATAAACAAAATTTGCCTCAGTCTCAAAAAACAGAATAAAAGAAATGAATTATTGAGCAAAAAAATGGATCTTCTCAGTGAAATTTCAAAAAAGTGGAACTTCTTTGCCAGCAACATAGTTATGTATCTAAGAAAAAGCTTAATTTCGCATCAAGCGAACTTTAAAGATTTATCTCTAATGATATATCTTCCGAGTTAAAATTTAAGTCCACATCAAAGTCAATGAACGGACGACTATCATAAAAAAGAAAACAAAAGCAACTGGCCTACATCCTTGACACCTTAATAAACTTCATGTCAGTTAGGTTAAACACACACATCCACACACACCCTCATACATTACAAACACATCAAACTTTCTTAAAAATAAAAAAAAAAAAATTAATTTACAGCCTTCTAAGAAGTATCTATCTAGCTCTAAAGTATTGCGTGATAGTTAAAGCAGCCAATATTTGAAAAGAAAAAATAAATTTCTAAAAATATTAGCACACTTACACTTGCTGCTGAAGAATCTACTCATATATATGTGCATGTGTATATATAAATAAGGGTTTCATTTTCATCTTGACGCCTTTAGAGTTTGGTCGACGTTTGCCCATAAAGAGCCTCAAAGGATTTTATATGGCAAGTAAAGCGTTTTGTTAGCTCAAAGCAAGGACATGCAGCAAGCTTAGAAAGGGTTCACAAGTATAAGCAAGTGTGCCTGAATGAGTGTGTGTGTGTATGTGTTAAGTGTGTGAATGTGACACTGTTAAAATATTGACACAATATTTTTCCGAAGCAAACTCATACAAAGGATAGTGGTAAGAAGAGAAAATAAAAAAAAAAACCCCGAAGAAGCGTTGAGTATTGCAGGCTGGTCGCTAAAGTAGCTAAGCAAAAAGATGTCGATATATGTCTGAACATTCGTCAAAATTGAAAAAAAAATATACAGCTTTTAAAGGGTGTGGTTGAGTTATTATCCTTGTTGGTAGAGTCTATTTTTGTATTCTATTGATTTTTTTTCTAATATCAGCACAAAAGAGCTAATAAAGCAGCAGAATAAAGCTCAAGAGAATGATGGATTGTATAAATATGTTGCCCTTTGGTTAAAGAAGTTGGTTAGAATCGAAGATATATGCGTCACGACAGAAATCTTTGACAAATTTTTTATGGCTATTTGGTTAAAAAAGACAAAGAAAGATAGTATTTTTCAGTTTTAAGACTTTTTACATAATTCTTTATGTAGCATTATTAAAAAAAATATAAAATTTTTCCACATATTTATATATGTGACTATTGACTACCGACTACCGACTAGCGACTAGCGACTACCAAGAACCGTTTTCGTACTACAGACTTTAGATTTACGACTACCAATCATTAACTTCATGCTGCCAACTATCAACTACCGACTACCAATAACTCATTTCAGACTACTGACTACTGAGTAACAGTTTCAAATTACCAACTACACTCAGAAAAAAGTGTCTCGGAATATGAAAAAAAAGGCATATAAGGCATCATATTTAGAGAAAAATGGTATAGACTTTGCTCCAGAGAATGCTATTCTCTAATTGCGATACTAAAAATTCTCTAAAAATTATAAAAAGCTACCATGAAATAGAAAAATATATCATTTTTAGAGCAAATACATTTTTTTTGAGAAAATATTTGTTTTTATTGAAGAAAATGCTTCTCATAGTGAATTTTTTATTAAAATATAAGAAAAGTTTTTCATTTTCAATAAAATTTCTCTATAAATGAGCAATTTTTTGTGCGAGAAAAATACTTATCATTATTAGAGACATTGAAATGTTTCCATTTCCATGAAGTAAAGAAATATTTCAACGAAAATGTGAAAATTTACTCTAATTGAAGAAAATTTTATTTGAAAATTTTATTTGAAAAAGAGAAAATTGCTATTATCAAAAATTTTTTACCGGAGCAAGGTATGTGTTTTTTCTCAGTGTACCTATTCAGCCGAAAATCCAGACTTCGTACTATCAACTACCGACTGCATGACACTGATTATCAACTAACCACCTTCCGAATACTGACTATCACCTCCCATTTACCGAATTACGACAAACCGAATACCGACTACTGACAACTAACTACCAATTTACTAACAACCACTGACTAACAATTATCAACTACCGAAAAAAGAACGGTGAATACAGGCAACAGACTAACGATACCCAAACACTGACTTCGCACAACAACCAACCAGCTACTGACTACCAACTACCTCCCACCAAATGCCGACTTTCTATATCAACTATCAAACACCGATAACTATCTACCGACTTATGATTACCGACTACAAACTATACACAATCGACTACTGACAACAAACTAACGACTAACAACGACAAACAACCGACTATTGACTATCTTCCACAGACTACTGACTCCAACTAAGGATAACCAAGCACCAGCTATTAACTAAAACCCCGTGCTTTTAAACCTAACAACTTCGAAGTAGCGACTACAAACTACTATCAACTACAAACGACTATTTACTACTCTTCAGAGTGTCGAACGTCAGCGGCTGACTTCGAAACACTGGCTTCGTCCTACAAACTTTAGACTACCAATCAATTTTTTCGTACTACCAACAATCAACTTCCAACTACCAAAACGCCAATACTGACACCTAACTACCGATTACCAAACACTGACATCATATCTACTCTGACCACCCAACACCAAATATCATATACCAACTACCAAACTATCAAACCCTTACTCCGCACCACCAAATTCAACCATTGAACATCACCTACCATCAACCGATTATCAACTGTCAACTACCCATTAGCGACTACCAACTACCCATAAGCGACTACCAACTACTAAGTACCGACTACCATCAACAAAAAACCGACTACCAACTAACAAGTACCGACCCAAATACCAACTACCAAATACCGACTGCTAACTAACGACCATCGACTACCAACCAGCGGTCACCGCGTTCTGAGTGCCGACTAATGGCTACTGACTACCAATTTGAAACCACCGACAACCAAGCAGCCACCACATACTTCTGAGTGCCAACTACTGAGTGCCGACTACTGAGTTCCGACTACTGACTACTGACTACTGACTACTGACTACTGACTACTGACTACTGACTACTGACTACTGACTACTGACTACTGACTACTGACTACTGACTACTGACTACTGACTACTGACTACTGACTACTGACTACTGACTACTGACTACTGACTACTGACTACTGACTACTGACTACTGACTACTGACTACTGACTACTGACTACTGACTACTGACTACTGACTACTGACTACTGACTACTGACTACTGACTACTGACTACTGACTACTGACTACTGACTACTGACTACTGACTACTGACTACTGACTACTGACTACTGACTACTGACTACTGACTACTGACTACTGACTACTGACTACTGACTACTGACTACTGACTACTGACTACTGACTACTGACTACTGACTACTGACTACTGACTACTGACTACTGACTACTGACTACTGACTACTGACTACTGACTACTGTCTACTGACTACTGTCTACTGACTTCTGACTACTGACAACTGACTCCTGACTACTGACTACTGACTTCTGATTTCTTTTGTATCTTGTATCTTGTATCTTGTATCTTGTATCTTGTATCTTGTATCTTGTATCTTGTATCTTGTATCTTGTATCTTGTATCTTGTATCTTGTATCTTGTAGCTTGTATATTGTATCTTGTATCTTGTATATTTTTGTGTAGTTGTTATTTCGTAGAATTTATTAATTAAATTTGGAGTTTTATTTGATATTTAATAGTCTTTTGAGGAATCTGAACGATTGTTTTGAACTACGAATTTGAAAAAATCAGTTTAAACCTTAAACAAGAGCAAACTCACACTCACTTGTCTTAATATCGTCATCCAACAAACTTTGAAACATGTAACGCACAAAACTGAATGCCTAGCAATCCGCTTTAACAACATCACCCTAGTTAAACAACAACAAAAATCAGCTAAAACAACGTCAACTCAGAAATATAAAACCCTCGGAAGACAAACACTGGCGTTTGTTCTGGCAACTAAATAAACAAAAGTGTAAGCTGTGGACTTCGCAGATGTTCACGCGGAATTTCTGGCAGCTTTGTAGCTGGTATCTCATAGATTGCATCTTGCAGATTAAGGCAGAGAGCGTAGATTGCAGTTTTACTAATTAGGTCAACAAATAGCAGTGTATGCTAACAACACAATAACAACAACAGCAACAACAGCAGCAATATCAACAGCAACAGAACTAACAACAATAAAAAAAACATCACAAAGCATAGAGCAAATCCATATCCTCTGCAGCATTTGGACCGAATAACAGGAAACATGTAAACATCGCGAAGTGTACCAAAAGCACCGACTGTTGGATATGCGTTAAATCTAGCTTGCCACAGGATGCATGTGTGGTTGTAAGAGAAGTTAAGCCAAACAAGGGACTTAGTTATTGCACCCAATCCTTAAGGGAATCTGAGAAAATATGGCGCTGATGCTGAAGAAGGCTAATATTGGCTTGGTTTGCAGCTTAGCAGTAGCTGTTTTTGTTGTTGCAAGTGGGTGCAAATCCGGCTGGAATCACATGCATAGAGCTTAATTGAGCAAGTGTTTGTTATCGACAGAAATGTGGAATAATGTTGAATTAGAGCAGGACTTTGGCATGCCGAGGTAAGGCAGGAATAATGACAGAAAATGTAGTTAAGACATGAGATAAACATATAAAAAATATTTTTTACAATTTCCGTTGCCTTTTGCAAAAATAATTGGCTGACAGCAACTTGGCTTTGAAGTTTTATATTCATTTCTTAGCATACTTTAGGGCGAAATTTTAAAATCTTTGCTACTTACCACCAATGCTTGCATTGTAAGCAACTCCAACACCGCAGTAATTATTGAATGCCACCGCAGCCACTTCACCGGCACACCTGGTGCCGTGTTTGTTGTCGCCATTATCCTGTGGCGTAGGATCCGAGTCGTTGCCGTTTATATCGAACGAGGCATCGGGATCCTGCAAGAAATTCATAAAGAAAAAAATTGTAATTTTGCTTAGCATATAAGAGCTATTTCGGTATAAAACCAGAGTGTTACAAAAATAACAGCTAAATATTTAAAGGAAATGCTTAAGTATGGCCGTTTCCGGCAGCTGGGCGTTAGCAAGTAAACAATTAATAATAAGCTTTTTTTTTGCTCTATATTAGAGAAAATATTTTTGTCACTTTGTATGGTTTTATTTTTTTTTTTTTTTGTTCACCCCAACTAAGATCAACTCATCAGTTTGTGCTTCGTTCAACAGGGTGTCACACTTAAAGGGTCTTCTGTCTGCCTTCAAATGTCAAGCAAGACATTAACTTTTATGAGCTTCTACTTTGCACAACAAACAGGCCACAAAAGTTGTAATAATTAGGTAAGAAATGATGTAATTTTATGTTTATATTGTTACTTGTTCTCAAATTAGTACTAATTAGCTTGATTTTTCCGGC
This sequence comes from Tetanocera ferruginea, assembly GCA_958299015.1. NCBI lineage: Eukaryota > Metazoa > Arthropoda > Insecta > Diptera > Sciomyzidae > Tetanocera > Tetanocera ferruginea. The sequence continues at coordinate 55,285,859 of OY282643.1, read as the reverse complement.
AAGAACATTTGTGACGGCAAACAAAATACAAGAACAAAAAAAAAAAAAAAAAAAAAAAAAATATTTGTGTGTTTGACTGCTACTTTAAAGCGTCCCTTTTTTTCCTTGTTTAACTGTAAACCATAGACTCTGCTGCTTTGATGTTAGTTGACTTGACTGTAGGTTTTCTGTTTTTTTTTTTTTTTGGTTTTGGTTTTTTTTTTTTTTTGTTTCTTTTGTTAGTAGTTAATTAAGAATTCTTAATGTTCTTAATTAACATCGAGAGTTTTTGCGTTTTTGTGTTTATTTTGTTTTTTAACCGTTGAAACGCGGTTAACATTAATGCATAACAAAAAAAAATAAAAAGAAAAACCCAGACTTAGGTGGCAACAATAAAAGGTTTTCTTTTTGATATCAGACTTCTTTTTTCCACTTTTTAAGGAATAACTTAATTTTTTGACTGTCAAATGAAATGGTTGAAGTTTGTTTGTGCCAGAACCTTCAGTGCAGTCAGTCAAACGTACTCTGCATAATTTTTTTCTTTAACTTTGACAACACCTGTCAATTTTTTATTTTGACTTCAGACTACAAATTAACTTAGCGACCGACAATTTTACTTATGCGTCCTTAATTCAGTCTCTAATGTTTGCATTTAAGCACAGGAAGAACTTTTTTCTTGCAGGAAATGGCAAAAGTTTGACAGATACTTTTTGTGTAGAGTTTTTTACAAATTGTCGTAGAAGACGTCATCAATAACAACAACAGCAAAATATAGCAACAACTGTAACATTGGCTATGATAATTTCAAAACATTTTTGTCCTGACAGTATGTGTGGGTGGAAATGTCATTCGACATACGGCTTAATCTTACGCACTGGCATGACGACGGTTTACTTCCGTTATCAATATGCTGTCTTAAAATAACGGTAATAATTTATACCAAATATGGAAATTTGATAAACAAAATTAAGAAATCGACATGAGTTATTTTGGTAGCAAGGAGACAGGAAGCAAAAATCAAAAGGCCAAATTTGTAGGAAATTGAGCTGTTCGTCAGAAATTTGTTTTTTTTTTTTTTTTCGCTAGTAGAGAGTTCAGGAATAAATTGAAATGCGATGTAAGCTAAATTCATTTCGACAGTTATATCTAGCTTACTGCAGAATGCAGAAATATAACGATTCTTATATGAGGTTGAAGAATTTTAGCGAACAAATTAAATTTTTTTGTTTTCTCTTCAAGTTTTTGTTTAAAATAATTAAGCCAACTATCCAAAAACGCAATTATATCAACAGAAACAGGCCTAGTGAAGCAACCATAATGTAGGGTTAAAAACTACTTTCTTTGAACTCAAATTGTGAAAAACCATTGTAAAATTGTTCACAATTAAACGAATTTTATGCATCATGCCAGACAAAAAGTTATCGACAAAATAGAATTTTTATTTTATTTGAAAGATATTAAACATAAGAAAATCTAGCTATTTATTTATTCGAGACCGCAGCCAACCACATATGTAATACTATACATTTTTTTTTTAAAAAAAAGTAAAAATAGTAAGTATAAAAATATTTTGAAAATAGAACTGAACTTATAGTCTCTGAAAATAATTGTTCAATTTTATTGCTAAGAGAACAAAAAAAAAAATGACAAAAGTAGAACAACAAGGTATGCGCACTTTGAAGAAGTGAGCTAAATGCCAAAATCAGTGGTTCAAATTTATGTTTTTCTAATTGTTGTTTAAGTTGCTGCCTTATCGTTTGAAGTTAATGACACTCACACCCTTTTTAGTGTAAAATAAGATATTTAAGCAGCCATATTTATATGAGTCACCCTATTACTCTATCATTGTGAATAATGTAGAATATAATGAGAATCATATTAATTTTCTGAGCATACTTCCAGACTGCACATTTAAAAAAATGTTTGATAGTACGAAATATGCAGTTTGAGTAATATTAGGTGCGGAGCGGAATGCTTGTATTTTATGTAAAAGATAAGTAAAGAATTTGCTTTTTGTTTTAACTACTCCTTCTAATATAATGAACCGATTTTTACGATCAAGGTGTCAAGGTATTCAACAAATGTAAGTAATATAAAAAAACTGTTTAAAATTTGACCAATCTTACTTTCAAATGGGGTATAAGGAGGGGGAGATCTTTACATGGCAACGTGTCTGACTGTCTCAACTTGGTGAGACCAGCATTATGCATGTTGAAATCGTCTCGAGTTAACTCAAACCTCGCCGTGATGTCTCCTAGAAACGACAAACGCAGTGTGACGCAGAGCGTGTCCTTTTAAATTTTAGCGTGCTATAAGTCCCTAAAATTAAATATGGAATCCTTACAAAAATACTTATTTTCTCAAAAGAAAGATAATAATGTAATTTGAAAATATTATCTTAGGCCCGTTAACTGATCTCAAGTTTAAACAAAGGCTAGCTTAAACAAAGTTTAAAATGCCCTAACCTGAGTTTAAATTTGTGCGCCAATAAATTATCTCAAAAAATCAAAGTTTAACTTGGTGGGGCAAGTTTAAATTTAAACACAGGAATTCTAGGTTTAAAAAATGTAAACTTAGATTTGTCAAAAATTCTCTGAGAACATTGGAAATATTTATGTATAAAAAAGTGATACTTCAAAAAATTGAAAACAATAAACAAAAAACAAGATATTTAAGTTTTGAAAAAAAAATATTCCAATGAAACTGACAATTTGCATTATTTTATCAAAAGTTTTTGAAATATTTTGATGTTCTACGTCAAAGTTGTTGAATTTTTTATACAGTGCCGCTCAAATATGTCTTTTTATCTCAGTTTATATTTTGAAACATAGTTTAAGTAAACTGCCGAATAAAATGATATAAGTTACGAAAATAATTTTAATTGTGTTTAAAATTTTAACTCTTTTTACGAAATCTGAGGTTAAGGAATTTAAACTTCGGAGATCAGTTAACGGGCCTTAAAGTCATAACTTATACAAATAGATAACTTTTGTTTATTTTTTGAAAATTTGTCAAAGTTAGAACTTTAAATAAACAATTAAAAAATTGAATGCAACGCACTAAAATTATGCCAACTTTAACCAAACATAACTTTTGAAGTGATAAAGATTTTGCAGTAATTTTTTTTATTGTAGGCATATTAATCTGGATCAAAATGGCAATTTCACTGAATACCGACTCAAGAGTTAGAGTGACTCTTAAAAACTATTTTTGCATCATTTTTCTTTAGATCGGAGAAATTCTCATTGAGCGGATTTGGTTCTTCTGAGCTCTTTTTTTGGCCGAAACATCAAGTTATTTTTCTTCTTCAGAATGCATACCCAAGATAAGCAAAAAAGTAAAGACTTTGACAGTACACAATACTGGCTAAGCAAAATTTAGAAATTTTTTTGTTTTAACAAACTCTTTGGAGACCTCAAAAAATCTATATCTCGTCATTTTTAAAAATTTGTTGTTTTTAAACACCTATAAAATATGTATTCTTCATGATATTCATTTAGTGTCCGACCGATTATTCGGCTTCGGCTTCGGTAATCGGCATAATCGTCCTATATTTTGATCTTCGGCTTCGGCTTCTGCTTCGGCCGAAATAGCCGATTATTTTTGCCGAATATTTTTGCTTTGCTAAACAATTTTTTTATAAGTTTTTTGAATTATTCAGTAAACATTTGAAACATTTTCATTGTTCACTTTGTGTTTCTCTCCTTTTCTGTTCTCTCATGAGTTGGTGTTCATTCCTTGAAAATTTTATTCAAATGATAAATGCAGCGAGTCCGACTGTTACGTTTTTGCTTTTGTTATGGACTGAAATATATAAGCTAGAAATTTTCTGTCAGTTAGTATTACATTTCTGTAGGTTTTCTCGACTGGATCGAAAATATATTCAATTTTCTTCTACTTTATCCTGACGTCAATAATTCGATTACAGAAATATTCGAATTTTGCAGAAAAACTCTTACGTTTAACTCGAATTTAAGGGGACATTCAAAAAAGTTTATTTTAATGTTTTAAAATGCCTTTAAGTTTAATAAAAAACAAGATATCATTTTGAAAAATTATATATATATTTTGTAGTAAAAAAATCACACAAAAAAAATTTGATTTAATTTTTTTAATTTTTTTATCTACAAATATGGCTACTGGAACTATTTTAAAAAAGCATCAAAAAAACATAACGGGCATGATTACAACTCACTGGAACATCGGAAAAAAACAAAGAACGGGGTTTTTATCAGCATCAAAACCGCCATGGAATGAACTAGAAGAAACAAGTTTGGTCAAAAAATAACAAAATGGCGGCGTTTTTTCAAAAATTGACAAGTTTTTTTGGACAATATTGGCCAAAAACTCAAAAACTATAGAACCGATTTTTCTGTCCGTAGTTCATGCCATGCATTAACAAGTGTAAAACAAAATATTCAAATTTCAATTTAAGTAAATGATTCTGTAAACAAATTCCTGTAGCAATACATCTGATTAAAATAATAAAAAAAATTTTTTTTTGAGTAGTTTTTTTTAAAAAAAAAAAAATATATTTTTAATTTTTCAAAACGATATCTTATTTTCTATTCAACTTATACGCATTTTAAAACATTAAAATAAAAAAATGGTTGAAGGTGTTACGTCCCCTTAATGATTTCAGTAAGTTTTTTGTACTGAAATGAATATTAAAGGTGGTTAAATTTTAAGGGCCGATGCTGATTTTGACAAAGCACAAATTATTCAGAAAATTACTGTCATTTCTTTTTATTATGATAATATTGGTATGGTTCAATTATGTAAACAAAAAAAAAAAAAAAAAACAAATTGGCCATTTCAACCCTTGAAAGGACTTTGACCGAGCTTCTTATGATCAATTATGTTGTGTGTGTTATTTAATGTTTGCACACAATTGACCGAGAACTGGACATACATGTTTTATGCCGACTCCGAACGGCTAAAGTTTATGTTCTCAAGAAGCTTTACATGGCATTATTTACTCTCTGAGGTTTGCCATTGTCTGCAGAGAGGTGGTGACCGATCAGAAAAATTTTTTATTGAAAAAAACTTTTCGCCGCGGCTGGGGATCGAACCCGGGCTCCGAGCATGCTAAGCCACACACGTAACCTGCATGCCACGGTCACCACCTTTCAATTATGTATTAAACAAAATATCGGCCAAATGGCTGCCGTGACCTCGGCGGCACACCTCCATCCGATGGTACAAATTTTTGATGACGCTGAGGCATAATTGAGGTTCTATGCCGCTAATGTGCCGAATTATCTCATCCTTTAGCTCTTGAATTGTTGCTGGCTCATCAACGTACACCTTTTCTTTCAAATAACCTCAAAGAAAGAAGTCCAACAGTGTCAAATCACATGATCTTGGCGGCCAATTGACATCTCCACCACGTGAGATAACACGGCCATTGAATTTGTTGCGCAAAAGAGTCATTGTTTCGTTAGCGGTGTGGCAAGTGGAACCATCCTGTTGAAACCACATATTGTCCACATTTATATCCACTAATTCGGGCCTTAAAAAGTTCGTTATCATCTCACGATAGCGAACAACATTCACAGTAACTGCCTGACCGGCCTCATTTTGGAATAAATACGGCCCGATGAGACCGCCAGCCCATAAACCGCACCAAACAGTCTCTCTTTGTGGGTGCATTGATTTTTCGACAGACACTCTTGGATTATCATTCGCCCAAATGCAGCAATTCTGCTTATTGACGAATCCTCTGAGGTGAAAATGTGCCTCATCACTGAAGATGATTTTCTTCAAAAATTGATCATCCACTGTTTCCATTTCTTGAATAACTTTAACGCGTGGCTCGATTATGTATCTTTCCATGGTTCAAATTGAATTTGTTTGAAATTGAGAAATGCCAAATGAAATGCAGAAAAATTTTGACGTTTAGGTGTGGTTCACATTCAACATTGGCCCTTAACAAAAGCAAAGAATAAATTTTCTAATTTTTTTTACTTGAAAACATTTGTTTCTTATTCGGCTTCGGCTTCGGCCTTCGGCCGATTATTTCCATTTTGCCGAAGAATCGGCTTCGGCTTCGGCTTCGGCAAAAATTCACGTTCGGTCGGACACTAATATTCATATACATATAAGCTTATTGGAAGAGTATTGAGCTCTTATTTCTTATTTCCTAAGCAAGAATTATTAGGAGTTGAGCACTGGACGGAAAATGTTATTTTTATTTAGGTCCTTTAGCTATCTTCAGCAAAAGTAATACGCATACAGATTAATTACAGCAAAGCTTGTTGTCTATAAGTGTTGTGTTCTATTTAAAATTACAGTAATTTAAGAGAGTTGTGTTATAAGAGCATTCCTGCGAAGACTCTGTATCTTACAAAACATTTCTTACAGACTTCTAAGGACTTCAGCTATCAGAGTCAAACTCTAAGGAGTTGAAGCTTTATAGATAGGAGGTATATGACATTGACCGTTTTTTTAAATCGACTTTTTTTATAGTTTTGTATATTAGTAAATATTCTTAAGAATCTAAGAAAAAATTTCATGGAAAAATTCCTACGGGTTGAAAAGTTACAGCCGGTTTAGTAAGATCGCATTTTTATTATTCTTTGCATTTTTCTTTGTTCATCATTTTCTTTGTTTGAACGCGTTTATCTGGAAACCATGTTTTTCGTACTGGTTGCGGCACTAGCGGGTTCATTTTTTGACGAAATTTTTCTTGTATTATTTTAAACTTGATTCGCTATCGTATGACACGAGCTTTTTTTTAAAAATTTTTTATGAATTTTAAAAGGCATTATATTTTTCGAAAAAAACACACTTTCAAATTTGGAACATCACAAAAATTGAAAAAAAAAAATTAATAAAAAAAGCTCCTGTAATACGGTAACCAATTTTGTTAAGGTTTAAAAAAGTAATTTTTTTTTCCAGATAATAGTGCAATTTTAATTAAATTAGTAATATTATATGATATGAAATACAAAAATTTTGATACAATAATCAAAAACTTTTCGATGTTTGGTATAAAAAAACTTAACTGTGTAATTATTTGCAAATTACAAAGCAAAGCTGTGTTACTAACAACAACAAATAACCACAAAAACTGTGTTGTACAACTCAGGCAATGAATGAGTGTGAAAACTTTATAAAATGTAGATGAAAACTTATTTCGCTGATTTCCCAAATGATTACGAAATGAATATGAGCTACTCTACAACACTAACACAGGCACAGATACTGTAGCCTATACAACAGCTAGACTTCATCAATAATCAAAATTAGAAAAATAAAATGGCAATATTTTGCACGGTCTATTTTTTGTAGCTGTGTTTTATTTATATTGTTTATTTATTTTTTTTTTAGTTAAGCTTGTGTGCAGTTGTATAGCATGCAATTTTTCTATGATTGCTTTTTTATTGTTTCAACTCAGGTGAGTGTTGACGTGTGTGTGTGTGTGAGAACGCAAAAATATTGGTGTGGGTTGATTATGCTGTGTGGCTGTGGGTGTGTGTGACCATTGTTCATATGTGTTGAGTGTTGGTTGAGTGCTGCTGCGTGCTACGCTCGCCTGATTGTCGTTTACATCAATGGCTGCAATTTATTTGCTATTCCAGACAATACTAACCACAAATAAGAACAACAACAACAACAACAACATCAACCATAACAATAACTAGGAAACAATTTTTTCACACATCAATATGTGTAGGTGTTGTTGGTACGCCATTTTGCTATTTCGATTTCGATTTCTATAATATTTAGAAATTTCTTTTATTATTGCTGCTGCTTCTTACGCATCAGTTTGCAATAATTTTTGTTGTTTTTTTTTTTTTGCATTTAAAGCAAAATGTTACCTTGGGGAATTGTTGAATTTATATTTGGCGCCAAATTGTAAATGTTTAATAAATATTTTACAATATTTTTGAAAAAGTACTCAGCTGTATTGGCGTCAGTTTGCTTATTTTTTTTTTAAATATATTTTGATACAGTTACAGAGTGCCGGGCATGCAGGTAGAAATTAATTGATTTTTGTTGTTTGTGTTGTTGTTTTTGTTATTGTTTTAACAATATTGCAAAATGAGTTCCGTTGGGAGAAGTGTTTGTTGAAGTTTTTCAAAAATAAATCAACTGTTATATGTTTGTTTGCAGCTGTGTTTGCTGTTGTACTTGTTGTTGTTGTTGTTGTTGTTGGTAGTATTTTCCATTTTCATGCTGGTCTTTTACAATTTACACATTTTGGCTTTTTTTATATTTTTTTTTTTTTTGTTTTTGTTTTGTTGAATTGAGTCTTAATCAAACACTTGGGAAATAATAATAAAAGTTTTATTTTTTCCGCATTTTTCTGCATCATCACATAAAGTGTTAAAAAATGTTTTCGCTCAGTTTTAATCGCTGTCGTTGATAATCACTGGGGAAATATTTTAAATTACACTATATAGGGTGCGTCGCAGTTCGTTGATAAATTTTATGATATCACAAAAAAAAAAACATACGATAATACGACGACGAGGTAGTTAATTTTTCATTAATAAACCCTTTGTTGTTAGGGTGGAATTATTTTAATGGCGTTACAAGCTCAATGTAGCGTTATGAATTTCAGTGAACTAAAGTTCACTGACATTTCAAAAGATGATGTCAGTGAAACTTCATTAGTTGCTGGTGTAAATTCAAAAATTTGAATAATAGTGTTTAAAAACTACTAAAGTAATAATCTTTCTTACTATGGTAGAGTTCTATATAGCGAGAAAAAGTAATTTACTGAACCCTTTAAGTGAGTGCCAGCCGTACTTTTTGGAAGGCGGTTAGCTAAGAGTTGGATGCAGCTACGATGTATTGTCTCTCAATAGTCCTGAAATACGTTTCAAAGACTTTCATTAGACTCGTCTCAAGGATTTACTAGGCTAGGAGCCCATCAAAAACAGTCCAGTCGCTAACGGAGTGCTCCGGATGCTTGGCGCCCTCTGGTTATAATTTGTTTTGGGTCCACCACTCCTTCGTTGCAACTCGTGGGAACCAGTTTGAACAAAAATAACAACAAAACAACACAAAAATAACAAAGAACTTGTAAAGAAATTCCAAAGTCGATCTAGTCCGACTATGAAATACCCCAAACCTACTTTTTCAAAATACAATAACAGTATTGAAAATGGGCGTGTCCGTGAGCGGAGAGGCGTGTCCCATATTTTAACTGCATTTCAATTTAGTTGAAAAATTTACAAAAATTTATCAAAATTTCAAGTTTTATTTCTGTAGCTCACATGTTAATGTCTCTATAGTATTTTCGCTATTGTGGGTTGTATGGGAGGTGGGCGTGTTCATGAACGGATTACGCCCAATTTTTAAATGTATCTTACTTTTGTTATTAAATATACACATGCCAAATTTTATCTCTGTAGGTTAAACAAAAGCTTATTTATTGAGTTTTCAATTTTTGTGTTATATGGTAAGTGGGCGTGTCCGTGGTCAAATGACGTCAATTTTTCAAAATCGTGTTCGATTTGTTAGAAACAACATGCGCACCAAATTTTATCACAGTAGATTAAAAATAAGCTTATTTATTTAGTTTTAAATTTTTGGTTTGTATCGGAGATGGGCGTGTCCGTGTGCGAATGACACCCATTTTTCGAAGACGTCTTCGTTTTGTTATAAAATACATACGTACTAAAATTTTATCTCTGTACGTTAAACATGAGCTTATTTATTGAGTTTTAAATTTTTGGTTTGTATGGGAGATGGGCGTGTCCGTGTGCGAATGACACCCATTTTTCGAAGACGACTTCGCTTTGATATAAAATACATACGTACTAAAATTTTATCTCTGTACGTTAAACATGAGCTTATTTATTGAGTTTTAAATTTTTGGTTTGTATGGGAGATGGGCGTGTCCGTGTGCGAATGACACCCATTTTTCGAAGACGTCTTCGTTTTGTTATAAAATACATACGTACTAAAATTTTATCTCTGTACGTTAAACATGAGCTTATTTATTGAGTTTTAAATTTTTGGTTTAATGGGAGGTGGGCGTATCCGTAGGCGGATGACAATCCATTTTTCGAACACAATTGTGTTTTTAAATAAAAAAATACATGCCTAATTTTATTGTTTTAGGTTAATTAAGAGCTTATTTATGCAGATTTTAATTTGTGTAGTTATAAATTTGTATTGTATTTTGGGAGATAGGCGTGTCCTTGGGTGGATTCCAAAAATATTCAATATTGCAGATCCTTGGGTTCATATGTGCCAAGTTTCATTCAATTATCTCGACTCCGTCTTCTTATCTTGTGTTAACTTGCAGCACACAGACGGACGAACGGACGGACGACTCACGAGGTGACTCTGATCAATAATATATATACTTTTCTATACCGGACTCGCTGATTTCTATGTGATACAAATTTTCTGTCCTTCGAAGCAAATACCAGAAGGAACAACAAAGTCTGAAAAAAATGAGCTACGGCACCACCAAAAACTTCTCAAAACATCAGGAGTTATGACACCATCAAACTCATCTTCTACCAAACCTAGAGCTAGGGCGCCACCAAGCTCCTCTACACTTTTGTACAATATATATTCATAACAAACCTCCATGAATTTTGCATTCACTGATCATGTGCACTTGTACATAAGCTCTAAGTTATTATACATGACACGGTGTAGTCATGTATTCGATCGACAAAAAAAAAATGTATTTTCAAGAATGAATTTGAAGTTTCAGAATAAAAAAAGTTAACATAAGAATGTAAATTGCAACAAGCCTGAGATATATGCGTACTTATATCTTGTTGAAGATCCAAAAAATTTCTTAGATTGAGCAAATGTGGGCACATTAACTTTTTTTTAATAACAATCCATAAATGGCATGCATTGAGCACAAATAAGCATGTTTTGATAAACAATACCAAAATGACATAAATTTGGCACAAGTGAGCATATTAATTTTTTGATAAACAATCCATAAATCATATACTTTATGCACAAATGAGCGTGTTTAATTTTTTGATAAACAATTACATCAGGGATTGAGAACAAAAATATTATGACGTGACTCAGAATCACTTCCAAAATTCATTGATTTGCGATTGTTTTCATTTAAAATTTCTATCTGTGCTTACTTGTTCCGTTTTCTCTCAGCAGTCATCGACCGCCATGTTTCGTACGTCAGCAGCAGTTATCTAGGAAATTTTTCAGTAAAACTGTTATATTGTGGAAATCGTTTCTGAAGAAATAATTTGTGGAATGATAATTTATGAAATTAAAAACGAAGGAATAACTGAAAAATATAACGAAAAATTTGAATTACAGCACTCAGAAAAAAGTTTCTCGGAATACAATAAAAAATACATCATATTTAGAGAAAAATGGTATAGACTTTGCTCCAGAGAATGCTTTTCTCTAAATGTGATCGTAAAAATTCCCCGGTCATGTTGATTTGGACGGTAAATAATAAAAATTTAGAAGAAAGCGGAAAAAGTGATCGTATGAAACGATGACTTGTCATTGGTACGAACGGGTCGAAACAGCTACTAGGTTGTTCTGATATACCAGCTTCCACAGGAAAAGAGTCAGGCTTCCATCAGGCTGAGATAATATATTTATTTTATTGCTCTATTGGGGCTTGGATGACAATATCAGTGGAACATATGCCGTTTCAGTAGCCGTCAAACGCTGACATTGATAAGGGAGGGCGTGGAGGCTAGTCAAAGGAATGCAGAACCGGTTTCTTATGTATAACGCCCGTACACTCAGAAAAATATCAACTGCAATATTAACAGTCGGCCGCTGTTATTTAAAAACACTGTTAGTTTGAATGAGTTGCGTTTAAGTTAACAGGTTTCTTTGTTGAATGGACGTTACAAAGTTTTTTGTGCTATTAAAATTATTTGTTGAAATATTTTTGTGGTTTTGTTGAAATGTCAGTCTTCTCTTATTAATAGTTTTCGAATGTATATCAATGTCTCAGTAGAAGTGTACTAGACTGTCATCAGGAGGACGTGGGTTCGAACCCTAACTGTGTAAGTATCAAACATTTTAATTTAATAATTTAAATTCTAATTCCATTTCAATAGCTGTTCGGTCGAAAATAACCTTTCAAATAATCTTGAAAAAAATTGTGCATTTAATTTTTTATTTAAAAAAAAAAACTCGCGTGTAGCAACGTACACGTGGCAGAAGTGAAACTTCTTTAACAGTAAGAAATAAGAGAGATTTTAGTGTGAAATAGATAGAGAAAGTATCTGAAAAGAAAATCAATCAATGCGAAATGGAATAATAATTTGTTGATTCAATATTTGCATCCAGGGACCGTACCGAATATGGTTTTTGTCGAAAGTGTCACATATTAACTTTTATCTCTTAATTTTTATTTTTTCCGACAAAAATAACAGTTTTTTGTGCCTTATAGTTTTTTTGGGCAAAAATAACAGTTATTTTCTGCCGTTTATTTTTCGGTCAAAAATATCAGGTAATTTATATTTGTTCAAGTCATTTTACCGATAAAACAATTTTGATATTATTATTTTCATCTCATCGGTGAGACATTTTACACATGGTGTCAACAGTTCAATCTGTAAAGCGGCCTTTAAGAAAACACAAATTGCTTGATATTTTTGACCGTAAAAATTAAAGTCACAAAATAACTGTTATTTCTGATCGATAAAATAAAAGTCAAAAGTAACCTTTATTTTTCCTCGAAATCTGTCAAGCGGCCTTTAAGAAAACAAAAATTGTTGATTTTTTTGACCGAAAAAAATTAAAGTCAGAAAATAACTGCTATTTTTAACCGATAAAATAAAAGTCAAAAGTAACCTTTATATCTACTCGAAATATATTAGGCAAGAAATTAACTTTTAAAGAATCAGTTTCAAATTTAAAAGCGACTTAATATTCGTGAGGCTGAGGACATTTGTAACATAATGATGTATTTGAAAAAGTCTTTCGACAATTTTTTATCATTTTGCAAAATTGTAAAATAACAGTTATTTTCGGTACTTGTTTTAGTTCAGTTGGTGTTTTAGTTGCTTTCGAATGTCTTCTCAACAATGTTACTTTTTGAATGCTGGATTGCATTTGCATAGTACTCGTTGAAGGAGCCTCCGAAAGCAGAGGCAAATCTTGTTCATTATTACCTCTTGGTTCCTGATCATAATAATTGCTATGTTGAGGGCCTCATAAAGCAGCGAACGTTTATTGTTGAGTGCATCAACTTGGTTGGCTTTAAAATTTGGTTGAGATGCATCAGTGTGTTTTTTGGGGATTGGTTCCTTGTAGTTTCACCAAAATACACTGATGTTTCTTAAAAATGCATTTTGAAACTCAGCCGTTGTTGCAATCACCTTACCTTCATCATTAGTTGCAGACCCAGCTGCGGCTGTATTCTTAAGAGCTCTAATTCGCTCTCTATATTCACGAACGCGTTCTGCTCCTGTTTTAGCTATTTTTCCATTTTTTTTTCCGTGCATACTTGTAGGATGAAAATTAATGTTACGGTTATGTTAATAATGTAATGTTAATGTTAATCTAATGTTAATGTTAATTATGTTATTTTCAGTATGTTACGCGTTCATTTTTAATTACATTTTGTTTAGCTATTTATCATGTGCCTACGTGGCGTAAACGTATAGATTCCGGCTCATAAGCAACGATGTTCGGGGTTCAATTCTCGCCAGCGGCAGTAATTTTTTTTTAATTTTCATATGAATTGAAAACGTTAGCCTAGCGTCACGAAAAAGGACCTTGAAATTTCACTCGCCGCCAAGGAAGTTTCACTTCAAAAAACAAAATATTTTAAATAACAGTCAACCGACTGTTGATTTGAAAGTTTCATTTGTTGGATGGCATTTAACAGTGAAATCTATTATTTCAGCATATGATTTCTTTGATATAACAGCATTTTTTCCCTGAGTGTAGACATCACATGTCAGAATGAATTATTTCATCAATTTTTGATTTTTTGTTCGAGAATTCCACTAGTCCAAGTATTCAATTATTTAAAAAAATTCAAGCGAGCTTGACCTGAGGTCATCTCCAGAAAAATATAGAAACCATTGGTTTTTAAAGCAACTCTTTGCTAACGATAGCTTCAAGAACTCAGTTTTTTTTCTCCTTAACTCTAGTGCAGACATGTAACTGAGCGTTAAGAAATCATAAAGGCACTTTTTTCTTCAGAAAACCAAAGAAGTAAATGTCTATATATTGATCAATTTTTAATTTTAGTTGATTAGAAATGAGGAAAGAATTAAAGGAAGGTAAAGCGTAGGACCATGTTTAAAGCGTAGGCAGATCGGGATTCGAACCCGGAACCTTTGGGTTGGCAGTCAAGCACGCTTACCACTCGACTACCGAGGCATCTAAATGCATACATTTTTATTACTACAGCTTCTAATGCATTAGTAATTGAGTTAAATGCATTTTAAATTCTATTTTACGAATTATTCTTAAAAGTCTTGTGTTTGTTCATGAATTTCGGTAACTAAAATCATAATATAGTTCATGTTCCCTTGTATATGAACCTGAGATTCATGCATTTTGCCACTTTTTGCATGAACTGTGGCATGAACTGTCTCTCCACATTTGTACATGAATTTTAAGAATTGTATTCACAAAACTTATTAATGATAAATGTTCCCGTTGTATTTTTTTCATTGAATTTACGAAATTTTGGTATGAACTTCAAACACTAACTTACAAAATATTCATGTTTCCGTATTTTTTCATTTGTGTAATTTGTACATTGATATCATAAATAGTACCTGTGGCTCATGTAATTGATCATGTCATGGTTATTGAACTGAAATTTATGAATTTAATTCATGAAGATAGTATAAAAATATTAATTATTGTGTCCTTTTTTGGTTCGTTGCAATCCAAATCCTATGGCTACAGCACCAAAGAGCTAAATCCGACGACCGGCTCTACCTTGAAAACTGGTCCCAACTAATAGACCCAAAGTTTATCACTCAGCAACCCTGTACCCTCCTGCAGTTTCCTCGAAAGCAGGTCCATATGAATGCCGAAAGGCAGCAAGAATCCTTTGTCGCAAGGTCACTAATGTTGCAAATAAGAACCAACTCACGAAGGAGGAGTATATAATAGTTATATAGAATATTGCCTGGAATATTCCATTAGATAATACCCGTCTTCTCGTTGAAGAAATTTGATGAAGTAAATAATGTTAAGCGACAACGCTCACTGAAAGAGCAAAGCACCCAAAACTCGGCACCGGAAAGGACCTAAACACAAGAAGTCGGCCAGTGATCCTTTGCAGAGGTAGCAAAGAACCGCAAAATTAGCGGCATTCTTGATTAAGACAACAAAATGGGAAAAATACCAAAGCATGAGTGGAGGTGGATTCAGACTTAACAGCCTAAATGGCCATGGAAGTCCATGGAAGGATAATTCAAGGTACAATTCTATCCTGCACTAATGCGGGACTGTTCCAAGGAAACGAAAATTTCACTGCCTGTTCAAATTAGCAGAGATAATGGTACGGTCGCAAAAGAAGGTGAAGTCTACCCAGAAACTCGCTTAAAAACTGTAGAAGCTCAGGATATGCAATTTCATCCTAGGAAAAGTGGTTGGTTCCCTCACGGTTAAAAATCTTGGGCTAAATTTTAATCTTTTTTGGATTACATATAGGACACGACCAAAAAAAGATTACTTTTTAATCCAATGAAAAGTTTTAAATTTTCCAATCCAAAAAAAATTTATTTTTAATCCGCAAAAAGTTTAAAATTTTTTAATACAAAAGGAATAAATTTTTATCCACAGAAAGTGTTAAATATTATAATCCAAAAAGGATACAATATAAGTCCAAAAAAAGTTTAAAATATTGTAATCCAAAAAGGATTACTTTTTAATCCACAAAGGTTCAACATTTTCAAAACCGAAAAGACTAAAGTTTAATCTTTCATTTAATTAATTTTTGTTTCATTTAATTAAAAATAAACTTCGGATGCTTTTTTAACAACATTAACAATTACATTTAGCGTAAATTTCGTAGTAGTAGTAGTTTTCAATCTTAAGTAACATAAATACTTTTTCCTGAAAATACTACCTTAATGTAAATTTGTAGTCCAAAAATAGTCTTAAACTTAAACTTTTTTGGATTAAAAACAAATTAAACTAAAGTATGGAATAAAAAATAGTACTTTTTGGATTAAATATTTCTTTAAACCAAAGTTTGGATTAAAAGCTAGTCCAACATTTTTAACCGTGCTGTAATGCAGACAAAATAAGAAGATATTTTGGAGATGATCAAAGTCTTAAGCCCCTCCATCCCAACAGAGTATTGGAAGATAGTGAAGAACGCGAAAACATAGCAAGCTTGTATAAATCGACACATCGGCATATTTGGGGTTTTTGACGACCTCATCCGATTTCCAAGCTACTCTCAATTGCTTATAAAGAAGCGCATGGCTGTTTAACATGGTGGATAGGAATTTTATGATGTCAAAATAATTTTTAATCTCGCAATCTAGTCTAAATACGTTCTTAACTTACACAGGTAAATTTTTAAATTTGGTGTGTGTTGATTCACGACTCAAAAGTGCCACCTAGGGTTACACAAATTTTCTTATGACTACCTGATAACCTGAGTGTTTCGATATGGCAGCCAAAAGTCATATCAATTTGGAAAAATCCAACAAAAAAGCTTGCAATTTGTAGCTGATGTACGCTTCTCAACCTATTTTCGGCAGCTTCCATTTCCAGTTGAGCTAGAAATTTTAAATTTCAGATTTCATTTGTTTATTTTAATTCATTCATTTGTTTTTTTTTTAATTAGAAGAAAGTCAACAGAATATATTCTGAAAAGCTTCTAGTTTTTCGGAAAATTTACGTTGCATTTTTGCACCGTTCATCATAATGGGCATAAATACGGGTATTGCCGTGCAATTAAATAACGCAAATGGCATAAAATGTTACTGTTATAACAAATCTATAAGTTTTTCTGATTGAAAGAAACACTATTTTATAAAAACTATCATTTTTGAATTTATTATTATGAGCATTAAAACGCTTCTCTAAAATTTTTAAAATTTTTGATTTTCAAGGCTCATAAAAATCATCAAAACACATTTTTTGGGCAAAATAAAAAGAAAATTGATAAGATACTGCCATTGACTATAAGAATCAATGCTTAGCAAATTAAGTGTTTTCATGAGGAAAGCTTCAGGTGTCAAATGGTTCAACGATGGGTTTTTGAAACATTTGCAGAAAATGAGTAAAAAGCTGGTATGGTAGGTCGACAAAGTCTTATTTGGCGAATTAAAAAAAAAAAAAAAAAACAAATTGGGCATTTCAGCACTTGAAAGGACTTTGACCGAGCTTCTTATGATCAATTGTGTTGTGTTTGTTATTAAATGTTTGCACACAATTGACCGAGAACTGGACCGACCAGTTTTATGTCGACTCCGAACGGCTTAAGTTCATGTTCTCAATTATTATGGCATTATTTACTCTCTGAGGTTTGCCATTGTCTGCAGGGAGGTGGTGACCAATCAGAAAAATTTTTTATTGAAAAAAACTTTTCGCCACGGCTGGGGATCGAACCCGGGCTCCGAACATGCTAAGCCACACACTTAACCTGCATGCCACGGTCACAACTGAATTGCGAATTCAATATGACGGCCAAAAATCCAATACTTTGGCCGAATTTTTGAAAATCAATTAATTTGTACTTAATTTGGTTAAGGTACAGTGGTTTTTGGGTTCGAAGATCACGAATCTGAATTCCTATATTCAAAATGGCAAATATAGCGTTTTTTTTTTGTTTAAATCAACCAATTATTACCAAATATTTTTTATGCGGTAGGATTCTGAAGTCAAATATGCAAAATTCAAGATGGTTTTTCTTGAACAAAGGCGTTGATAAAATTCAATATGGAGCACGAAAACCCAAATGTACACCAAATTCGGTAGACGGAGACTTTTGGCTTCGCTGATCACGAATCTGATTTGAAAAATTCAAAATATCCGATCCAATGTGACGAACGTTTATTTCCGACCACCGAAAAAATCATTTTTCGTTCGTACAACGTCACACAACAAAAACAAAAAAAAAAAAAAAATAAGATATTACCGCACAATAGGCACTTGCAAGACAATTCGACAGTACTGATCCATACAGTTGATATTTTTATACCCTAAACCTGAAAGGTCAGGTTTAACTTAACTTTGTGCAAACGTTTGTAACGCATAGAACGAAGCGAGTCCGGTATAGAAAAGTATATATATTCTTGATCAGCGTCACCACGTGAGTCGAGCTATCCATGTCCGTCCGTCCGTCCGTCTGTCAGTCTGTGTGTTGTCCGTTTACACAGGATAAGAAGAAGGAGTTGAGATAATTGGATGAAACTTGGTACACATGGTCACATGAACCCAAGGATCTGCACTATTGAATATTTTTGTAATCCGGCCACGGACACGCCTACCTTCCATACAACCTACAACAATAAAATTTAGTGTGTATGTGTTTTGTATCAACACAAAGATGTTTTCGAAAAATGGGTGTCGTCCGGTCACGGATACGCTCAACTCCCATACAACCCAAAAATTGAAAACACAATAAATAGGCCTCTGTTTAACCTACAGAAATAAAATTTGGCACGTGTGTTTTTTATAACAAAACAAAGATGGTTTTGAAAAATGGATATCATCCGCCCACGGACACGCCTACCTCCCATACTACGCGAAAATTGAAATCTGTATAACTTATCTCGTAGTTAACCTACAACAATAAAATTTGATATGTGTGTATTTTATATCAATACAAAATTGTCTTCGAAAAATGGCTGTCATCCGTTCACTGACACGCAAACCTCCCATACAACCCCCATCCCAAAATTGAAAACGCAATAAATAAGCTTCTTAACCTAAAGAGCTAAAATTTGGCACGTAGGTTTTTTATGACAAGAAAAAGATGGTTTTGAAAAATGGACTTCATCCACCTACGGACACGCCTACCTCCCATACAACCCAAAAAGTTTAAAACTCAATAAATGAGGTTATGTTTGTCATAGAGAAATTAAAGTTCGTATGAATGGATTTTATACCAAAGCTAAGGTGTGTTCAAAATTGGTTGTAGTCCGTCCAAGAACACGCCCACCTCCCATAGCGAAAGCACAATTAAGGCATTAACTGTGAGCTACAGGAATAAAACTTGGTATGTGTAAATTTTTCATCAACATTTACATGCATATAAAATATAGGCTTCATCCGCCAACGGACACGACCATTTACAATAAATTTTTTTTTTGTTTTTGAAAGTGGGCTTAGGGTATTTCATAGTCGGCCTAGACTGACTTTAGACTTTCTTTACTTGTTTTAAATTTACTTTATTCGGCTTCTATTCGGCCAAAATGTTCTGCAAGCGCCATTTTTGCAGCCACTTTTCAGATTTTTCCTTTAATTTTGGCTTGTTCGAACGTTGTACAGCCTGATTTAAAAAAAAAATCATTTTACTCGAACTATCTTCCAAGGCTTATTGCAAAAAAATTTTCTCAGACAAATTTTTTAGCAAAATATCAATTGCTTGTAACCAAAAGTAGCACTTGTTCGTTATAAGCTATGATTGATTCTAGCCTCTCTTTCGCTATAATAGATGTCCGTTATACTCTGAACGAAAAACTTACAAAATATTTAGGATTTTTTACATGATGTCCGTGAATTGCATACATAAATGGTTCAGTAATCAATTATAGGAGTCACATAAACTATTCATGATATCAATGTTCAAAATACATAAAAGAAACGAGCACGAGAACGTGAACATTTCATAAGCCTTGTGTTTAAAGTTCATAAAGTTTGTGTTCAAGATGCCTGAATCAATAAAATATTTAGGAAATGCTATGGAAAAAAAAACAAAGCCAGCTTGAATCATTCATAATGTTTGTGAATAAAATTCATGTACAAATACAAGGAGAACAAGAACAGCTCATGTGATAAGTGATAAAAATGCATGAATCTCATGTACATATACAAAGGAAGCGTGAAATCATTTGTGAGTTTGGTGACCGGAATTCATAGAATTCATGTACAAATACAAAGTCTACAAGATTTGTTCATAAGATTGAAGTAAAAAATGCATTAAATCATGGTACCGATTTTGTTTTTTAGCATTGAGGAACTGAATTGTACATTTCAGTCCATAAAAGTACTTCAACCAAGCTTCATATCATAATTTCAGATAAGATTGTCATGATGAAAATCCGATCAGATATAATTTCTTATAACAAACTTGAATAGCTATAGTTTTGCTAAAAGTTTTGCTCTCTTCAAGCTATCATTAAACAATAATTGTTTTATGCATGTTTTAGAGATAAATTTCTATGAAAATACTGTAGAAATATTCAAATTTAGCTCAACAAACCGCCTTTATTTTTATTTATACAGTACCAGTTGTGATTAATTAAGCGGAAGTAGCTGTACAAGTTACAGCAACTGGCTTCATCCCGTTTTCTATGAATTTTATTTATTTTCAGTATGTTTTTTTTTTCTTTTTTTTTTGGTTTTAATACATATATTTCGTTCCGACATGGTATCCAATTTAAAGCTGCTTGGAAATTGAATTGGTCATTAGTGTGTGCAATACAAAAAGCTGCGCCATTGTTTATACTGACACATACACTAACATTTATGCCATGCCATGCTATTCCTTCTTGATTTGGATTTTGTTTCATGTCCATTTTTGCTTTTTTTTATATATATTTTGTTTTTGTGCTATTTGTGTTTCCGATTTCTTTTTATATTTTTTGTTTTCTTCGAAATTCACTTCATGCTCATTTCCTATTCATCCCATCTGCAAATGACATTCGGGAATATTGTGCTTATGAATGTCCTTATGGTCCTTAAATGCTCTATTGTTCTATTCGTTATGCTGCCGTTGTTGATTTTGCTGTTGTTGTCGTGTCTCTGTGGTCGATATGCTTTTTCTACATGCTGTTTTTATTTTTTCTCATTTTCTTACCGCTTTACTTTGATCGAACACAAAGCAAACGAACGAACGAACGATTTGCACAAATTATTAACACAAATCGGCAGGCAACTTAGGCGTGTTGGTGGGCATAACCAACAAAAAAAAAATAAAAAAAAAACAAAAAATCACAAAAAAACACTGTATAACATAAAAAGGTATACACCATGCCAATAAACGGCATTGAAAAAAAAAAATCACGGCCATGCAATCAAAAATAAGCGCGGCACAAAAGAAACGAAAGAAAAATTGAAATTGTTATTATTTAAATTTTATTGTTTATACAAGAGTCGGTTGGACGAAAAAACAAAAACAAACACTTTCGACGCTTTGCTATCGATGACTCTACCAGCCAGCAGGTGGGCGGGGTAAATGACAGCTTAGAGTCGATGGATGCCAAGAAACAGCCGGAAAAATAAATAATCTATGTTTTGTCTTCGTGGTAGATTTAGTTTTTAGTGTTTTCTGCCAGACGCTTTGCTTTTGCGTTGCCTACTTTTGGGCAGTTTAAAGGTAATTTTTCAACAGTTCTTAACAATAAATCAAGCTGGGCGGCAATTTATTCAAATTATTACGCCCACTCGTAAATTTATTGAGTCGCTTGCTGGCTCTGTATCTGTAGCTGACAAAAACTGAGAATCGCAGCCGCACACAGGCTGGCTGTAACATCCCGTCCTTAGGTCTAGCTCTGTCGTCGGTCTAGCTTTGTCTTTTGTGTGCTTTAGTTTTTGTAGCAATTTTTAAAATTGCTCCCACTCTATGGGCAACATTTTTTATCCATTGGGAAATTTTCTGCAATTGACAGCAACATTTTTCATATTCAGTAAAAGGTTTTTTCTACTGATTTTCGTTTGTTTTTTTTTTTTTAATTTCTTTTTAAATCCCGCGAGTTTTGCATTGTTGTTCACAAATCGAAATAAAGCTTAAAAGAAATTAATTTTAAGCAAACTTTTTCTTTCAAACTTACAAAAAAAAACTTACGCTATTCTGAGTCTTAGTTAATTGAAAAATTTGTAAAACATTTGTGAAAAATGTTGTCGGTTTTGCTGAACTTTAATTTGACTAAAATCACAACAGCACATTGAGCTGTACTCAGCGGAAATAACTGTTTTTTGGCAACAAAAATAAAATAGTACAAATGGCTATGATCAGTGCCGGATTAACACATAGCTGGGCCTCGGGGTCTCGGACTAAAATCGAAACGGGGCCTACTTAAGGACAGAGCATTTAGCTCGGATCTTTTAATAATAAAAATATAAATTTTTAAGCATTTTTACATATGGGCATTTCCCAGTGGCACGGACGCGACATTCGCACGGTTTTAATTAATCAAAAAACAAGAAAGAAACAAAATAAGCTGATATGTATTTTAAGTATTCTAACGCGATGAAATAGTGCTACATTTTATAAAAATATTGGTAATAAGTAATAAGCAATCATTCAATGGAACGGACGCGACAAAAAATATAAGTTTTTTTAAGCTCGTATAGAAATATGGAAAATTTAGCAAATTTTGCGAACTTTTTTTTATATATAATATACATGTTCATGGAGGTCAAAGGATAACTATTCTTCGTAGACTTATGAAATATTAGAATTATCTCTTACCTTTTTTTAAAATAGATATAGCATGAATTACGGACGCGACAAATTTTTCCAACAGTAGTAAAATTCAGTAAAGATGTTCGTTATTCATTTTTATAAAAATACATCATAATAAGTTAAATTCAAGTTACATATCAGTAATACTAATCAAAATAAAAAAAACAAGTAAGGTATATCTTCGACTCAGCCGAAGTAAAAATACCCCACGGCCGATTCATAATGGTACAATATCTTAAATTGTAGCTACTTTTGTATGAGATTTCAAAAAAATTTTACGATTTTGATGACGTCTAAAATACATTCATATCAAATTGTTTTCATGGAAAGTTTTCAATTAGCGGTTGCATGGGAGGTTGGCGTGATCTTGAGTGGTTTATACCAATTTTTTCTAGCACGCCTCAGTTTTGATATAATATACAAAAATACCCAATTTCAGGTCTGTTGCTTAAATACTAGCCCATTTATAGAGTTTTCACTTTAATAGGTTGTATGGGAGGTGGGTGTGTTCGTATGCGGATGACGCCCACTCTTTTCCACAACTTAGTTTTGATATAAAATACAAACGTATTAAATTTTTCCTGTAGCTTAAAGTGAAGCCGTTTTTTAGAGTTACAAATTTTGGGGTTATATGGGAGGTGGGCGTGTTCGTTAGTGGATGACGCCCATTTTTCTAAAACGTCTCAATTTTTGCACAAAAATAATAAATATCTAATTTTAATTTTGTAGCTTCGACAGAAGCCTATTTATATAGTTTTCAATATTAGAGTTGTATGGGAGGTGGTCGTGTTAGAAAGTGGATCGCGCCCATTTTTCGAGCACACCTCAGTTTTGACATAAATTATTCAAATACCGAATTTAAAAATTAAATATTTGCTTCTTTATGAAGTTTTCATTATTAAGGTTGTATGGGAGGTAGGCGTGGTTTTCATCCGATTTAGCCCATTCTCGAATTTGATCTTAGTTTTTAGGAAAAAAGCTTAAATATCGAATTTCAGGGCGATAGCTTAAAAATTACGGCTGTTATCGTGTCCACAGACAGACAGACAGACAGACAGATTAGACAGACAGACAGACGGACAGACAGCCGGACATGGCTAAATCAACTCAGGTGGTGATGCTGAGCAAGAATATATGTGCTTTTATATACCTACCACGCCTTCTTATGGGCGTTACACACGTCGTGAAAAATTAATATACCCCTTACGTAGTACGCGTGGGGGTATAAAAATAAAGTTAAAAGCTGTTAAAGTGCTTTATTATAATGTTTTTTTTTTCACTTTTGGTGGACCTTTTTTGGGAGATGCCCATATCTCTTAAAATGAAAAAATAACTCTTGAATTTTTATTTAAAAATTTTTTTCGGATTTTTGGTTTTGATTTTCACATAAAATTTCCTAGATCTATATGAGATGCATATTTTAAAAACATGATAAGCCACATTGCTTCAAAAGTTCATATTTTATATTCATAACGTCTCTTGATGCATTATCATCATCAACTAAAAATATTGCCACCATTACCAGATCAATTCTGACCCTATATCTAAAAGAAATTTTAAGCAAAACCAAGATTTCATGCAAATATACATTGTTTTAAAACTTTAAGGTCGATTACTTCGAAGAATTTTTTATATTGCGTGCCATGTTTTTACAATAACCACTTCATATAAATATACAGTAGTGACCATGGCAGGCAGGTTAAGTGTGTGGCGTAACATGCTCGGAGCCCGAGTTCGATTCCCAGTCGCGGCGACAAGTTTTTTCAATAAAAAAAATTTTTCAAATCGGTCACCAACCTATCTGCAGACAATGGCAAACCTCAGAGAGTAAATAATGCCATGTAAAGCTTCTTGAGAACATAAACTTTAGCCGTTCAACGTAGTCGGCATAAAACATGTAGGTCCAGTTCTCGATCAATTGTGTGCAAACATGAAAGCTGAAATGGACAATTTGTTTTTTTTTTTCATACACTTTGGGGCCCCTGCCTGCTCGGCGCCGAGGGCTGCAGCCCCCCCTACCCCCACCTAAATCCGCTCATGGCCGTGATATTTATAGAAGTATCAAATAGAAGAGTTTTTAAGTAGTTAAAAAATTTTCTGCTCTCAGCTCTATCAACTCAAAGTTGCAATTTGGTATATATGATATGAGTGCATTCAGAACAAAGTTTCCCGGAATATGATCAAAAAGGCATCATATTTAGAGAAAAATGGTATAGACTTTGCTCCAGAGAATGCCTTACTCTGGAAAGGCAAAAATGATAAAAAACTTCTATGAAAAAGAGATATATATATAAAAATATATCGTTTTTAGAGAAAAATACTTTTTATTTTTGAGAAAACATTTGTTTTTATTGAAGAAAATACATCTCATAGTGAATTTTTTATCAAAATATAGGAACCAGTTTTTCATTTGAAACAAAATTTTTCACTATAAATGATAATTTTTTTTGTGCGAGAAAAATATTTATCATTATTAAGCCTGGTTTTCACTATGTCAATTTCAATGGTCAGTTGTTGTCAGTCACATGAAAAATGCCAACACGTTGTCATTTTTTTCTGTTTGACAATGGCGAAAAATAGGAAAAACTGATCTCTTCACATGTTTATAGCAAAAATTGCAAAAAAAATGTTATTTATGTGATTTTTTAAACTTTTAAATTTCATGTCAAACAAAAAATGACTAAGTGAAAACCAAGCATTAGAGACATTGAAATATTTCTTTATTTCTAGGCATGAATAAAAAAATATTTCTTCGAATATGTAAAAATTTTTTCTAATTGAAGAAAATTTTATTTGAAAAAGAGAAAATTGCTTTTATCTAAAATAGAGATTTTTTCACTGGAGAAAGATATGTGTTTTTTTCTGAGTTTAGTTAAAATATGCTTTATATGATAACAACTTGAAAGGGACAAGTTTAAGTCAATATTTGGGTACTATTCATTCTTATATTCAGTCTTAGGAAATAAGTGGAAACTTATAAAAATATTATATACGAAGCAAAGCCTCTAATGCTTCAGTTTGTTACTCCGCTTGTGCTGTGAAAATCATAAAAATTGACATTTTAAGTGGCATGATCAAAAGTTATTTAGAAAAATATAAAAATGGGATAACATAACAGAAAATTTCAAACCAGGGACTGTATCGGTTATGGTTTTTATCAAAAAAGTCACATATTAACTGTTATTTTTTAACTTTAATTTTTTCCCACAAAAATAAAAGCTACATTGTGTCTTATATTTTTTCGAGCTAACATAACAGTCACTTTTGACTTTTATTTTATCGGTCAAAAATAACAGTTATTTTCTGCCTTTTACTTGTTCGGTCAAAAATAGCAGGTAATTTGTGTTTTTTCAAAGGCCATTTTACTGGCTTATAAACTATTGATACCATTATTTTCATCTCATCGCTGCTCACGTTTTTCATAGGTATCAATAGGTTTTTAATCGGACAAGCGGCCTCCTTTAAAAAAACACAGATTGCCTGATATTTTTGACCGAAAAAATAAAAGTCACAAAATAACTGTTATTTTTGACCGATAAAATAAAAGTCAAAGAAAACCGTTATTTTTGTCTGAAAAATAAAAGACAAAAAATAACAGTTATTTTTTAACTTTAATAGAATCAGTCGAAAATTTAAAAGGCACTTTTTATGCGTGAAGCTGAGGCCATTTGTATCGTATTGGTATATATGAAAATGTCCTTCGACAATTTTCTCATTGTGTCTTTTTCATTTGGAAATTGTAAAATAACAGTTATTTTCGTTCCCTGTTTCAAACACTTCAATTACATTGTTCGGAGAATTTATCAAGGCAATCACTTCATAAGTACCTAACCGTTCGATTGATTTCAAAATATCAGAATACTAGTTCTTTCCCGTCAAAAATGACGGGCCAGGTTCTAAGGACGAAAAAACATAAAATATTGATTTTATTTAATCTGAATTAGAAGTTAACGATGGTCACATATTCAGTTTTTAGATTCAAATATTTATAAAATACCATAAAGTAAAAACGGAAAATATAGTAGGTATGACGAAATAAGTTTGGTTTTTTTTAAAACTGAAAATTTCAAAATAAAAAATATATAAAAAGATTTTGAAGTTTCAATAAATCACAAAACAAAAAAATGCCTAAAAGTATACTATGAAATTTTTCAAAAAAATCAACCGTTTCGCACTCACATTTTACGGAATTATGTTATAGTAATGTTTGTCTCAATGTTTTGCTTTTAAAACATTTCAGCCATTCCAGACCTATTGCAAGTTGTGATTGACCTCATGGCCTTCAAGTTGCTTGAAATTTTGCAATAGGTGCCTTTTCTACTTTTAAGAATAAAAGTACTTTATATTTTCTTATCGTCATTTTTTGTAAAATACAAAATTTCGATAATAATAAAAATCTTCAAAATGAAGTAATTTCCAAGAAAGCATATATTCCTTTCGGTTACCCTATTTTAGCAAATGAAGTATCGTTAGAAAGCTATTGAAAAGTAATTTTTGAAAAAAAAAAATATTTTTGGAATTTGTATGCTAAAGTTTACAAATTTTTGAAAAAATATTTATATTGCTCATATCTCAAAAATTGCACTTTTTTCAATTTTAAGACATAATTATAGTTTTTAAAAAAATGCAATGGCCAAATGGTACGTTTTTCACTATTTTAATTTTTTTCTGAAATGCATGTCATTTTTGACAATTGTCACGAGAGAAAATTGGGATGCATGGCGACATGAACGAGAATCGAAAAGATAAGATGCCTGGCCAATTGGTTTTGAGACCGGAGCCTCTTCCTGCAAGGATGAAAATGGGAATCTAGTGACAGATATCCAGAGTACAATGATGTAATGGAGGGTACACTTCTCTAGTCTTCTTAAAGGATCCCCTATTTTGGATGACAGCGTTGAAGTTCCGCTGCGCGACTAAAACGAGGTCTTCACAGCTATAGCTCGGCATAAAAGGGTCCTGTAGAGCGTATTGTGTGCAAGACTGAAGCCCATCGTCAACCAACTGATCAGTGTGGTTTCAGACTTAGAAAGTCCACCATCAACCAGATATGTACGCTTCGAAAAATCATACATAAATCATATAAAATACTCTAGAAAAACAAATCGACACACACGACCTTTTTTACACACCAACTTTTACTATAATATCGACCTCTTTGCGCAAAATTATCGTGTGTGCCATTTTTTTCGAAATTGACTTTTTGATGCAAATTTGTTCTACCTCTTATAACGCATCACCCTGTTAAATATTGTAGCTGAAATCCCTATAGGTTCTCACAAAAAGCACATGCTAAATTTGGTTTTGATATTACAAGCTAAAGCACAAAAATATAAAAGAAGAATATATAAACTTTTCTATACCGGACTCTTTTCGTTCTATGTGTTACAAACGTTTGCACAAAGTTAATATACCCTGATCTTTCAGGTTTAGGGTATATAAAGGCTCTTTGCAATTGAGAATGGCTGGATCGATTTGGCTCAAATTTTTATTCAATTGTTGGTAATTGCCAGGAGAAGGTTTTACAAATTTTGAGAAAACTTCCGAAATAGTCGAGAAATTGAAAAAATCGATAATTGCTTTTTGTAGGGAATTTAAATTGCATTTTTTTATGGAATGGCTTTTCGAATAGAAAATATAAACTTCTTATTAGAAAACTCAGAAAATTCTGGAAAAACCCGAAAAATCAAAAGTTTTTTCGACGAAATTTTGGATTTAATCGCATGATTTGATAATTTTGCACTATGTATAGGTTGATAATTCGTTGTGAAGTCTGGAAAATTTAAGATAATTGTAAAATTCATCGTGATACAGTGTCCTTCCACTGAAAAATTGAGCATTGGCGAAGGGGGCGTGTTACCATCCATACAGTTCAAATGTTTCATATCGAATAGCTTTGGTACTAAATGTTACATAACATTGAAATTCAGTATTAAGTCACTTATAGCCACGTCTTTCTGACACAAAATTGGAACGGACATTGGAAAACGGGGTTTTTAGGCGAAGGTACGCGCACCGGGTATCTCTAGTATTCTATAAGTGTTATGCTGCTGGCTTATGTTGATGATTTTGACATCATTGGCCATAATACGCGGGAAGTTAGTTTTGTTAGCTCTCTCTCGATGAACAAAACTGACGCTCTATAAGTCAATAATCATGCCCGTCCTACTATACGCATCACAAACTTGGATGTTGAGCAGCTCTGATGAAAGGAATTTGGAAGCGTTCGAGAGAAAAATCCTTCGCAAGATCTATGGTCCAATCTTCGTCAATGACGAGTACTGAATAAGATGGAACCACGAGCTGTATGAGCTATATGCCGACATCGATATAGTCAGGCGTATTGAAATTGAGCGGGTTCGCTGGCTAAGTCATGTCGAAAGAATAAACGACGATGCTCAAGCGAAAAAATATTGGATTCGGTACCCAGGGGCGTTCAACGCAGACGAGGAAGACCGTATGGAGGTACGTTGGAAAGACCATTCATTGGATAACCTGACAACGCTTGGAGTTTCCAACTGGCGCCAGAAAATGCACCACAAAGTAAGTATCCAAAAGTGTTATTCTTTGCAAAGTAGGTCGGAAGTGCTTCTAAAATCCATTTTTTCGATTTCACTTCTTCCCATGGTTATAATGATTTTTTCAAAGCTTTCATTTGTTGGACTTTTTGCAGCAGGATAATATGGTAAGAACGAAGATCGATTGTGTAATCAGTCGAAAAAAAAAAACATTTGAGGTAAAAAAAAAACATCAGAAAATATTTGGATAACACCAACAAACACACATATATAAAATCTTCCGGATCGAACAAGAAACAACGAAGATATAACGAAAAAACCTAAATAGCACCATAGGGACCACTTTAAAAAAAATATATATATTTTTTTCGAAAATGTCTTTCAAATATGTAACGATTGAGGTGGTGTCAAAAATATGTTAGTTTTGGTGATACGCTCTAGTGTACACATCAATGAAAGCAATGAATGTACTCAATACATAAACAAGTAAAGGAAGTCTATAGTCGGTCTAGGCCGACTATGAAATACCCTAAACCCACTCTTCAAAAACAAAAAATTTTTATTGTAAATGGGCGTCTTCAAGGGCGGATGAAGCCTATATTTATTATGCATTTAAATGTTGATGAAAATTTTACACATACCAAGTTTTATTCCTGTAGCTCACAGTTAATGCCTTTATTGAGCTTTCGCTATGGGAGACGGGCGGATTCATGGAGGGATTACTTCCAGTTTTTGAACACACCTTAGTTTTGGTATAAGATACATGCATACCAAATTCAATTTCTCTATGACAAACATAACCTTATTTATTGAGTTTACAATTTTTTGGGTTGTATGGGAGGTGGGCGTGTCCGTAAGCGGATTACGTCTATTTTTCAAAAACTTCTTTGTCTTGTCATAAAAAACATACATGCTAAATTTTAGCTCTGTAGGTTAAACAGAGGCTTATTTATTGCGTTTTCAATTTTTAAGTTATATGGGAGGTGGGCGTGTCCGTGAGTGGATGACGTCCATTTTTCGAAAACATCTTTGTGTTTGTATAGAACACATACAAATCAAATTTTATTGTAGTTGGCTAATTATGAACTGAGTTATGCAGTTTTCAATTTTCGCGTTGTATGGGAGGTAGGCGTGTGCGTGGGCGGATGATGTCAATTTTTCAAAACCGTCTTTGTGTTAATATAAAACACATACATACCAAATTTTATTGTTGTAGGCTAATTATAAGCTGAGTTATGCAGTTATCAATTTTCGCGTTGTACGGGAGGTAGGCGTGTCCGTAGGCGGATTCCAAAAATATTCAATAGTGCAGATCCTAGGGTTCATGTGACCATGTGTACCAAGCTTCATCCAATTATCTCAACTCCTTCTTCTTATCCTGTGTATACGGACAACACAGAGACGGACAGACGGACATGGATAGCTCGACTCACGTGGTGACGCTGATCAAGAATATATATACTTTTCTATACCGGACTCGCTTCGTTCTATGCGTTACAAACGTTTGCACAAAGTTAATATACCCTGACCTTTCAGGTTTAGTGTATAAATATAGACTCAGTACACGTACCCCTTATACGATTGAAGTGACACATTTATTCAGTACATAAAATATGGACTCAGTACACGTATCGGTTGCACATCAGCACACGATTTAGCTGTTTTATGTCATTCGGGAATGAATTTATCTACTGTACTCTAGAACAAAATCGATGAATGGATAAGATCTAGCATACTGTACTCATCACAAATGTTCTACATGACTTTATGTAATGAGTCAATAATTTATGTAATACGTACCTCAGAACTTTAATCATTTATATAAAATTATTACACATAATTATGTGCTGAGTACATAGTATTCTTTATTGACTAAAGCACCGCTTAAAAGCATTATTTACTCAATACAGCTTTCAACATGTACTCAATACAAGAAAAATGTAAAATTTATGTATGCAGAAAACTACGCCATGAGTACATAAATTTATGTAGTGAGTACTGTAGGTTTTTCCCTCTGTATAAAGACATGTCCATGGAAAATTGGTACATACTCTAGTGATTCCTACAGAGTCATTTCGAAGTTTTTCTAAAAGAAATTGGTACCCTTTTGTTAAAAATAATATTCCTGTTATATGTTTTTAGTTTGCCATGATTTGTATGCTAGTTACTAATTTTTTTTAACGATGGAGTTAGCCGCTTGAAAATTGATTGTGAACAAATTCGTTGAATATCCAACTTGGTCCGGAAATAAGATAGCGAAAGTATTAACAATTCCAAAGACAACAGTTTGTAGTGTCTTAAAACGGTATAAATAAACTTTGAGCATCAAAATAAAGCAAAAAACGAAAATGGAAAAAAACCAACATCTGACAATAAATTAAAGGCAAGCATCCTTGCCTCAATTAAAAATAACCCAGGTCTCTCCGACAATGATCGCGCGAAAAAAATTTAAAACCAGCAGAAGCACAGCGCACTGGATTACTCTACGATAAAGTCTTAACGAAATTCAAGTCATAAATCTTTGTTCTTTGTTCCATAATTAAACAAAGATTGTTTAATTATGGACGATGAAACATACGTCAAACTTGATCTGAAACAGCTTCCAGAAAAAAAGTTTTATGCTGCAAAGCAGCGTTTTTGTGTCTCCTCTAAATTAAAATATAAAAACGTTGATAAATTCGCAAAGAAGGTAATGATCTGGCAAGCCATATGCAGTTGTGGTTTGAAGAGTCGGGCGTATGTAACATCCGCAACAATGAACTCTGAGATATACAGGAAGGAGTGTCTAGAGAAGCGTTTATTGCCGTTTATACGTCACCATCGATCTGCTGTAAAATTTTGGCAAGATTTGGCGTCGATACATTATTCGAAGACAACCATAAATTGGTATCGAAATAATAATATAGATTTCGTGCCAAAGGACTTCAATCCTCCAAATTGTCCCCAGTTGCGCCCAATCGAAAAATATTGGGCAATTGTTAAAGACAAACTAAGAAAATATGAAGGAGTGGTAATAAATCCGGAATCGATGTTACTCAAGTGGAACAAATTTGCTGCCCAGGTCAACAGAGCAGATGTTCAACGATTGATGTTGCCGATTAAGAGACACGCTCGAAATTTTATACATAGTAATGAAATTGAAAATTTTGTGTTCCTTTTTTGAAAGCTTAATAAATACTCTATCTGAAAATAGTTGAAACATTTTTGTGCCAATATTTTGCTTATGAGATTTATCACGATTTGTATGACTTCTTGAATAATCATAACTTCTTTACAGTTTGAGGTATTTGAAAAACAAATTTTTCAGTAAAAATGGAATACCTAATATTTTTTAATGAACAATTTTTTTTGAGGCCTTCAATCAAGGAAAACTTTAAAATGGCATTTCTTGAAGCAGAAGGCGCAAGACAAAATGTTTCTTAGAAAATAGTTAACCCATTGCCAAAAAATTATTCTTAGAAGCTATTCACATAGCCTTTAAGAATGAGAATGCTTATGAGAGAATGCCTCCTGAAAGCAATTTTCGATAAGGCTGACAAGAAGCACAATTGAATTTTAGAAATGTCTTCTGGAAGCAGTGTTTCTAAGAAAACAGGTCAAGTTTGTATCAAAAATTTTGCTATGGTTTTACTCACAAGTTATCTATTGTTTTGAAGGTATCTCTTGAATGAAGTCAACATTCAATATTTATTCTAGTATAACTCTGAAAATTTAACAGAAGTTTCTGTTTGAGAAGAACTCGAAAAATATTTTAGAAGTTTTAGAAGCACTGCATACAAGTTGACGAAGATTTGTAGTTGAATTAAATTTAAACACTTCAAAAAGCACTGTAATAATGCATGTTTAAAGCTTTGTAATTGTAATATGAAAATAAAATAAAAATTAACAAATTTCTAAATATAGTCAAGAAGAAACTGAGGTAGTTTTATGTGTTTGAAATTTGATTTTAAGACTTCGATTTTCTCCATGAGATGAAGTTTAAATTTTAACTAATTCAAATTAAATTTAAATTTAAAATAAATAATTTAGATTTTGAGATTTCAAATTAAAAAAGTTTAATAAAAATTTACAAGTATTTAAAATATTTCCAACATATGTAAGAGTATCTTGAATATAAAAACAGTAGTTTATAGCCGGCATAAAGTTTTAATTACGAAGTGGTTGTGGAGCAATGAATTTTGGCAAGCAGTTTGGTAATGTTTTGAAAATTAAATACTTTGTAGCAACAGGATATGGCATGGTGTGTTCAGTTCATATCTAGACGAGGCTGCAACTTTTGCTACATGATTAATTTAAGTGTGTTTTTTTTTTTTGGTTTGTTTTTTTAGTAGATTCAGTGTTCAAAACCAAAAGTGTCTGGCGAAATATTTCATGACCAACGACATTTTTCAGCATAAATTCAAATAAGTTCAAAACAAACAAATGATGTGTGAGTTTGCATGTGTGTTTGATGTATGTACTCGTTGTATTCAGTGTTGTTGTTGTTGTTGTTGTTGTTGTTGTTGTTGTTGTTGTTGTTATTGTTGTTGGCAATGCTGGCACTCGCATAGACAAGACCAACATAGAACTGCTTAAACGCAACACTGACTAACCGCAAAGCATTAACTCAGAAACTTTGCAAGCTAGCTATAGAAACTATAAAATTCCAGACATTAGTAACAACAACAACAGCAACAACAACAACAACAACAACTTCAACTACAACTACAACAGAATGGTGTAACTTTAGTCGTTTGTATGCAAATTGGTAACAAAATAAAATGGCAGCAGCAGCAGCAGCAGCGATTAGAATGCGACTGCGTTCAAAGGATGCTCAAGGATAATTTGTCTTTTGTGCAATGGCAGCAAAAACAACTGCCACAGCCCCCCAAGTCCATTACCACTTTTTAGAACAACAACAACAACTGCTGTAACATAAAGCTTTGCGGCTAAAATAAGCATTACTTATGCCGAACTAACGTCTCGTAATTGAAAACAAGCGGCGGCGGCTGCGACCAGACCGAGCATAAAGACAGACCAAATCAATTTTTCACACATGCTTATAACTTAATATTGTTCATTTTTTTTATTATATATATATATATAAATGTTTGTCTGTTAGTATGTATTTAATATCTATCATTTATTGTTGATTTACTTACATAGTTTTGCGCTAGGTCCGGATGATTGGTTTGTATGCCATCGTCCAGTATAGAAACCACAACTCCTTTGCCTGTATATCCTTTTTGCCAAGCAGGACCAATATTCATGTCGAGACCATCTTTGGCGCCACCATTCTGTGCAGCGTTGCCATTGAAATTTGTTTGTACATTTATTTCGTTATTTATACATATTTGTATTTATATGTATGTATTTGTTTATTTATGTATGTGTTTTTACGTTGTCGGTTTTTGTTTTTCCCAAGTTTTTTTTATATAGTTATTTATATGTATTATTCACAGCAATTTGGTTCAATTGTACAAGCAGCACAGCAGCGGCGGCAGCAGCAGATCATCAGTTGATGGCGTTGTTGAAACAAAAACACAAAAAGAGCAGAAACGAGAAGAAGTGAGAGAGAGAGAGCGTAAGTGAATATAAGAGAGTAAATAAATAAATTAATATTTTAAGAATGCATAAATGTGTAATATGTATGTGCACGTGTATATGTGTATGATGATGGCAAAGTTACGCTCAGCAGCGACTTCAATATTAATTCAAAAATAAAACATGGCAGCAGCAACCAACTCAGTGTTGCTGCTACAATCAATCGTGTCCTTCAGCCTGTTTGTGAATGTGTGCGTTTGTTTCTTTTTCATATGTGTATGAAGCATTAAATTCAATAAATTTTGTATGTGTATGTGTGTATTTGTGTCCTTGTTATGTTTTCTTTTTGTATTAATTTATTTAAGTCAACTTCCGGCACATTTATTTCTCTCTAGCATCGATTCCGCTGCTCAACATCTACTATATCACATTTTTACAATTTCAATCTGTATTGACGGAAATATAGTTTTTATGTTATTTTTAACGGTATTTACTATGTATGAAGCCATATTGAATGAAGGTCGTGAGCATGAAACGTGCTTTTATCGTTGTATTTTTTCTATAATGAGTGTTTTAGTGGGTGTTGAAAAAATAAATATAAATTGTGAAGAAGGCAATCCATAAAATAAAAATTAAATTTTAGTCAAGAAAAATTTGGAGTTTGCTTTTTTGTGAAGGTCATTAAAATTTTTAAAACGCTATTTAAATATAAAACGAAAATGTTCTTTTAACATATCCTTGTGTTTGTTTACTTTTGCTGGCATTTCGGAACCATAAAATACTATCGAATATTTTTTAAGTTTAAACAGGCCTTACCAATGCTTAAAACGCAAATCACAATTATAATACCGTAGCTTTAACCCTTATTCGGCGCACTGGTTATATGACACCAGCGATAAAAACAAACCGTCGCAAAAAATAAACTCAAGAACATTTTTAGTTTATAATTCTTAAAAAACTCAAAATAAAATTCTTAAAATATATGTTTTTTAAGAATTACAAACTAAAATTCTTAAAAAACTCAAAATATATTTCTAAAAAAATATGTTTTTAAGAATTATATACTAAAAATAAACAGCTAATATGCCACAATTTAAACTCAACTTTAGAATATTATAAGTTCTGAAAAGTATATTTTTAAATTAAAGTTTTCTAGTCCAAAAATTTGATACAGTTAGTTAAAAATGATATAACAAATGGATAAAAACTTATGTTTTATGTCAAAACAATAAAAAAAGTGAAGTGTAAAAAAATCCTAGTGTGTCGAATACGGGTTAAAAAAAATCAACACCGTTTTTTTTTAATTAAATAATGATCATACAAAAACGCATATAATCTATTTGCATGTTTCCCAAAAATTTTACGAAATTCAAGAGTAGGATAACATTTTCAATCTAAAATATATGAATTTTGTTTTTATATTTTTTAAAATTTATTAATAAAATTGTGCTTTTCCTGTAAACATATAAAAACTGTTTAAGTTTTTGTATTTTAAACATGTATTTTTTGTTTTTCAG
>OY282643.1:55234782-55244782 GCA_958299015.1 Tetanocera ferruginea | reverse complement strand
TTTCTTGGTACTTCAAGGATTTTTTTATGATAAAGAAATGACAAGACAAGAATCGTACATTTTCTTAATGAAATGCTTTCTGAAATATGTTTAAACAAAAATTTTTAATAAAATTACTTCAAAATTTATTTTCTTAATCCTTTTCTAAAAAAATATCTAAAATTTTGCACAAAAATTGAACATAAGTCCCTCGAATAAACATAAAAATCTTGACAAAAATAATAATTTTTGTGGTTTGTTTTCTTGTGCAAATAATAAAACTCAATAATTCTTTTAACCAAATGAATGCATGCAACTGAAGTGCAGCAATTTTGTGACATTTTGATATATTTGTGATATGTCGTAATCTAGATATTGTCACAAGCAACATTTTGTGATAAACGACTTTTGAGTTTTATGCAAAAATATCTACAAGCTGTGTGGTTTTTCTGTTGCCAACATATACATTGACAAAGCAGCACTTTTCTGTTTCTTACCACTCTTCTTCTGCTTCTTCATCATCATCATCTTCAACTTCATCTTGGCGCTTATCTTAATATATGCAATGTTTTAAGTTTTATTAGCAGAAGAAGTGCAAAAAAAAAAAACAACTTCAACCAACTAACTCTGCAAGAAGTAAATTTGAATTGCATGTTGCAAAAACTTTATCGCAGCAACATTAATTGTTGCAGCCACATAATTTAAAGTTGCACATAAAAATTAAGACGATATGAAATTAGCATAAATAACCAAAGATAGTGTGTGTTGCAAGAGGAATAGCGATGATGTCGGAAGTGTGAAGACAAAAACAGACTCGCTACAGTCAGCAGCGAGCGACCGATACAAAGAAAAAATAATAAAGTGTGATAAAAAGTGTGCAAGTGACTAGCAAGTGTGGCAAATTTACAACAATAAAAACAAAAAACTAAGAGATTGCAATGCAAGAATTGCTGCAAAAAGTTGCAAGCAGTAGAATAAGGATGCAGCAGCAGCTAGAGCTGCCGTAGCAACAACGTCTGTAACAAAGAGCGTCTGAAACCACATTTAAATGTCTTTTTGTGCTGGTGATAACTTGTGTGGTTAAATGTGTATTCGTGTGTGTGTGTGTGTGTGTGTGTGTGTATTTGTGGTGTTTACTAAATGTGCATATGTTACATTTTCTATTTGAAAATCATAAATTTAACAAACATTTAGTTGTCAAGAATGTAGCTTTGCTAAAGCCTGTGCAACTAACTGTTCAGACTAAGTCAAGGCAAAACGGTCCAAAGCTAGTAGCATTGATTATAAAGACAAACTTTGTCCTAAAACCACATTTAATAAATTTTGTTTATCTTTTTGCACTATGAATTAAAATCGTCAACCACAATCAACAAATTTACAGAATTTATTTGCAAATTTTAATAAAAATATGGTTGTTGTGCATTTATTTGATATTGCTTATAAGCACAAATATTTAACTTGCTGCCAGTTTTGTAATATATGCATAGTTAAGTTTTTCTTGTTGTTGTTTATATTGTGTGTTGTATGCTTATGACCAATATAGTTACCACATCCACTCTAAGACCACCACCACCACCACTTTTAATGCTTATGCTATGTAAGTGTTTTAAAGAAAACACATAAAAATTGATGAGTGCACACATACTTTACTCACCAAGTACCACTGTTCCTTGAACAAAGGATCGGGAAATATATTATGTGGACTAGCATCACGGTATTGAATACGTGGCGCACGTGGCACAATTGAACGATATGAAGTGGTTGGATAGGAGATACGTGTTGAGGTGCCGCTGGTGAAACCACCTGCAGGACGTACCACATCGTACGGACTGTAACCAGGTAGTCCCGTATAGGAACCATCGCGTTTAAAGCGTGATTTTTCATGTTGTTGCTGCATCCATCGAACCTGCAAAGAGAAGAAAATAAACAGTAAGAGAAGATTTAGTAAAATCAAAAAATTATGCACTTCACATGACATTATATAATTATAAAAAATATGCTTTTTTTCTATTTAAGGGGGGATATGACATTGGCTGTTTTTTTAAATCAAATTTTTTATAATTTTGTATTTTAGTAAATATTTTATAAGATTCTAAGAAAAATTCCTACGGGTTCAAAAGTTACAGCCGGATTAGTAAGAGCGCAATTTTATTTTTCTTTGCATTTTTTTTTGTTCACAAACTTTGAACGCGTTTATCTCGAAATCATGTTTTTCGTACTGGTTGCGGCACTAGCGGGTTCATTTTTTGACAAAATTTTTTTTTTTTTGTATTTTTTTTAAACTTGATTCGTTGTCGTATGACACGAGCTTTTATTTTTAAAGTTTATATCGATTTTTATGAAATTTTAAAGTCAATATTTTTTTCGAAAAAAACACACTTTCAAATTTGGAACATCAAAAAAAAATTTAAAACCAGCTCCTGTCATACATTATCCAATTTTGTTACAATTTAAAAAATTCATTTTTTTCCAGATTGAACAATTTTTGCGACTCCCAGCGCTGCTACCATGGTCCCGTTTTTTCTCTGCCGCCAGTTTGGAGCTCTATAAAACCATGTTGGAGTAAAAAATATATTCTTTTCGATTATTTATTATTGTTATTTGTTCAATTCCTACAATAATAAAAAAAATTTTTGGAAAAATATTTGTTTTTGACTTAGTTATGAATTTTTAAAAAAAGGTCTGTTTTCTCTGCCGCGAATGTTATGTCCCTCCTTAAAGTGACCTTGTGCAAGGCTGGCCCAAATATTGCAATTCCATACATAAAAGGTGTTTCACGTGTGGTACTTTGATTTTGAAAAAAAAAAAACGCAAATGGTTCGAAATTTTTCCAAATATTTTATTTCGTTCGAAAGCTCACACAATAAGATTATGTATGAAAAATTATTTCGCTGATATATTCATCGTGACTATTACGTAAATATCTCACTCTTTCGGCCATATTTTCGTTGACATGTTGCAGTGTGGCCTTCGGAAAGGCCCAAATCACCGATATAATATTACTTTTTAAGTCTGGCATCGTCTTCGGATCATTCACATAGACTTTATTCTTTGTGTAATGCCACAGTTGAGGCGAATTGTGTGCGGTGTAGCACCGTCCTTTGACCCATAAACAGCACCAAAGAGTACCTTGTGGTGTATGCATTGGCTTCTCCATGATCATTTGTGAATTTTCGAACTCCAGATATTGCTTAAATTATGAGTTATTTGCCATACAGACTTCTGGAAGTTGAAGTTCAAGTTCGACTTTCTGAGTTGTAAGCAAGATAATTAAAAAAAAAAGACTAAAGGCCTCCACAAAAAAGACTAAATTAAACTACGATTGGTTATTGAAGCCGAAGCTTGAGTTTGCCTGGAGCTAAAAAGCACAAATAAAAGTTTTTTACTGAAACCAAAAAGCTGTAGCTTTTGTATGGCCAGACCCGAAAAGCTGAAACTTGAATTTGGTCGGTCAAATATTTTGTTTGTTTTTATAATATAGCAGTAGGTGAACTGATGTGTTGAGCTCGCTCAAAAGTTAGTTTTTTGAGCAAAACTAATTCATGCCTCGGTATGAACAACATGAGAATTATACAAGCAGCATTGATCCAATGCAAATCAGATGTTTTGTGACATTTCTGCTAAGAAAGTTTTGTATGTTAGTGTGCTGTACCAGGATAATAAAAATTAAGCTTTTGCAGCGTAAAGTACTTATATGGAGAACCCCATTGTATCACTGCTTGCACGTATTCGCTTTTCATTATTTATTTTGCTTCTATAACAAGCTAATGACAAAAAAAAAAATATTAACACTCACCTCTGGTTCCGAATTGAGTGCACTGTGGTGTTCATCGCTGGTGCGTAGCGACCGTTTCGAAACATGTCTATGATGAAATAAGTAATAGTCTTTTAAGCTGCCAATCTGTAAAAGAAAAAACAAAACAATTATTCCTATTAGTTTTTGCATTCAAAATAACTGTTAATCTTAAATATATATAACAACTCGCAAACATCAAATTAACTTAATTTTCTTTAGTTAAACATACGGTGCAGTTTTATGAAAATTTGATTACTTCAGAATGAAATTCGAAAACTTCAATCATAAGTAAAGCATTTAATTAACTTATAAGGCCTCAGAATATAATCCAAATAAAATAATTAAATTAATACTGAAATTGAGTTAATGAAGTTTTACAAACCATCACTATTTCATGAATGGCTCGTAAGAGTAAACATTAAAGTCTCAATTTCGAGTGTCAACATCAACATATCCGCATTTATTTGATGGTGGTACTTCATGTTTTCAGCACCTAAAGTCATTCGTACTGACATAAACAACCACAAACTGAACGCTTGCTAACACCCTGTGGGCGCTCAGTTTCACACCAACAACAGCAAAACCTTTGCCAACTTGTGGAAAATACGAATTCAAAAGTAACCGGAAAACTCATTCCACTTCCTGCCAAAAAATCCTACTAAAATCAAATCTAATTTTAAAAATATAAGGTTCAAATTTTGAGACCTGCACAATTTTTGTAATATTTTCAGTATGCTTAACACTAAAAATGCAGTAAAAAATTTGACATTATAAATGGCGGGAAGATACTTAAAAAAAATATAAAAAATTCAATCTTACTTAAGTTTTTTAAATTTATTTTCTTACACGTCTAAAAATCGTGGACATTTTGGCTATACATTTTTATTTTTATTTTAATGCTTGTTTTGTTGCTTTTTTTTTTTTTTGTTTTGTTAAAATACCAGTCAACTATTTCGAGTGGCATTTTATTTAATATTGATCCAAGAAATCAGAGAAAACTTTGCTCAATGATTTCCCCCAGCATAGCGAACGATTTCAGGCTTACACATGATGAACGCCAATACCGCTTGCTGCATGCCGCATACTTCCGTTTCCGCTGCACCACAACATCGAGAATGCAACGCAATCAAGCTAAAATCAAGTAGCAACCATTTCAATTGGCCAGTCAGACAGTCAAATAGACTGCCATTTAGCCAGAATAGAATGTCAGTCATTGGATTGAATGAACGAGATAGCGTGCGGCATGGATATCCTTGTGAACAGCTCAAACTTGTGCATGAGTGCAGTGAAAACTTTTACAACTATTAACTTTGGAAATTTACGTTATTCGTGCCGGAAATACGCATGGGGAATGCGGGTTTAAAATTCGCGGCACTCGTTTCCGTTGAAATGGGGTATTTTTTTCTTAATTTTTTCATTCGCAGTCCCAATGCAGCAAATAAAGACCGTTCGCGCAAAGGATGTGATGTAATCGAAAATATGTTTAATCAGATAAAAAGAGTTTTTTCTTCCTACGAAAAATTTTGTTGTTGAGCTTATTGAATTCCAAGCGGGAACGGGGGATGGAACAAAAAAGTTATGAATTATATTTTCATGCTAATAAACATAAAATATTAAATTAACCGGCTAAAAAACAAAAAATATTTTTGTAACAGGAAATACGTCAAGGAAAGAAAAAAGGTTAGAGTCAGAGTCAGAGTCAGAGTCAGAGTCAGAGTCAGAGTCAGAGTCAGAGTCAGAGTCAGAGTCAGAGTCAGAGTCAGAGTCAGAGTCAGAGTCAGAGTCAGAGTCAGAGTCAGAGTCAGAGTCAGAGTCAGAGTCAGAGTCAGAGTCAGAGTCAGAGTCAGAGTCAGAGTCAGAGTCAGAGTCAGAGTCAGAGTCAGAATCAGAATCAGAATCAAAATCAAAGTCAGAGTCAGAGTCAGAGTCAGAGTCAGAGTCAGAGTCAGAGTCAGAGTCAGAGTCAGAGTCAGAGTCAGAGTCAGAGTCAGAGTCAGAGTCAGAGTCAGAGTCAGAGTCAGAGTCAGAGTCAGAGTCAGAGTCAGAGTCAGAGTCAGAGTCAGAGTCAGAGTCAGAGTCAGAGTCAGAGTCAGAGTCAGAGTCAGAGTCAGAGTCAGAGTCAGAGTCAGAGTCAGAGTCAGAGTCAGAGTCAGAGTCAGAGTCAGAGTCAGAGTCAGAGTCAGAGTCAGAGTCAGAGTCAGAGTCAGAGTCAGAGTCAGAGTCAGAGTCAGAGTCAGAGTCAGAGTCAGAGTCAGAGTCAGAGTCAGAGTCAGAGTCAGAGTCAGAGTCAGAGTCAGAGTCAGAGTCAGAGTCAGAGTCAGAGTCAGAGTCAGAGTCAGAGTCAGAGTCAGAGTCAGAGTCAGAGTCAGAGTCAGAGTCAGAGTCAGAGTCAGAGTCAGAGTCAGAGTCAGAGTCAGAGTCAGAGTCAGAGTCAGAGTCAGAGTCAGAGTCAGAGTCAGAGTCAGAGTCAGAGTCAGAATCAGAGTCAGAGTCAAGTACAAGTAAAGAACAATAACAAAAACAGTGAAACTATAAGTACAAGTACAAGTACAAGTACAAGTACAAGTACAAGTACAAGTACAAGTACAAGTACAAGTACAAGTACAAGCAAAAGTACAAGTACAAGTTCAAGTTCAAGTACAAGTACCATTAAAGTACAAGTACAAGTACTGGCACAATTTGAAGCTTTAGCTAAAGCTTGGGCTTCAGTTTGAGTTTGAGTGTGATTTTTGAGTTTGGGTTTGAGTTTGAGTTTGAGTTTGAGTTTGAGTTTGAGCTTGAGTTTGAGTTTGAATTTGAGTTTGAGTTTGGGTTTGAGTTTGAGTTTGAGTTTGAGTTTGAGTTTGAGTTTGAGTTTGAAATTGAGTTTGAGTTTGAGTTTGAGTTTGAGTTTGAGTTTGAGTTTGAGTTTGAGTTTGAGTTTGAGTTTGAGTTTGAGTTTAAGTTAGAGTTTGAGTTTGAGTTTGAGTTTGAGTTTGAGTTTGAGTTTGAGTTTGAGTTTGAGTTTGAGTTTGAGTTTGAGTTTGAGTTTAAGTTAGAGTTTGAGTTTGAGTTTGAGTTTAAGTAAGATTTTAAGTTTGAGTTTGAGTTTGAGTTTGAGTCTGAGTTTGAGTTTGAGTTAAAATTTGAATTTGAGTTTGAGTTTGAGTTTGAGTTTGAGTTTGAATTTGATTCTAATTTTAAATTTGAATTTGAGTTTTAGTTTGAGTTTGAGTTTCTGAGTTTGAGTTTGAGTTTGAATTTGAGTTTAAGTTTGAGTTTGAGTTTGAGTTTAATTTGAGTTTGAGTTTGAGTTTGAGTTTGAGTTTGAAATTGAGTTTGAGTTTGAGTTTGAGTTTGAGTTTGAGTTTGAGTTTGAGTTTGAGTTTGAGTTTGAGTTTGAGTCTGAGTTTGAGTTTGAGTTTGAGTTTGAGTTTGAGTTTGAGTTTTTGTTTGAGTTTGAGTTTGAGTTTGAGTTTGAGTTTGAGTTTAAGTTAGAGTTTGAGTTTGAGTTTGAGTTTGAGTTTAAGTAAGATTTTAAGTTTGAGTTTGAGTTTGAGTTTGAGTCTGAGTTTGAGTTTGAGTTTAAATTTGAATTTGAGTTTGAGTTTGAGTTTGAGTTTGAGTTTGAATTTGATTCTAATTTTGAATTTGAATTTGAGTTTTAGTTTGAGTTTGAGTTTCTGAGTTTGAGTTTGAGTTTGAGTTTGAATTTGAGTTTAAGTTTGAGTTTGAGTTTGAGTTTGAGTTTGAGTTTGAGTTTGAGTTTGAAATTGAGTTTGA
The DNA here is from genome assembly GCA_958299015.1 of Tetanocera ferruginea. Taxonomy (NCBI): domain Eukaryota; kingdom Metazoa; phylum Arthropoda; class Insecta; order Diptera; family Sciomyzidae; genus Tetanocera; species Tetanocera ferruginea. The sequence continues at coordinate 55,237,245 of OY282643.1, read as the reverse complement.
GTTTGAGTTTGACTTTGAGTTTGAGTTTGAGTTTGAGTTTGAGTTTGAGTCTGAGTTTGAGTTTGAGTTTGAGTTTGAGTTTGAGTCTGAGTTTGAGTTTGAGTTTAAATTTGAATTTGAGTTTGTGTTTGAGTTTGAGTTTGAGTCTGAGTTTGAGTTTGAGTTTCAGTTTGAGTTTGAGTTTGAGTTTGAGTGTGAGTTTGAGTTTGAGCTTGAGCTTGAGCTTGAGCTTGCGCTTGATCTTGAGCTTGAGCTTGAGCTTGAGCGTGAGCTTGAGCTTGAGCTTGAGCTTGAGCGTGAGCTTAAGCTTGTGCTTGAGCTTGAGGTTGAGCTTGAGTTTGAGGTTCAGCTTGAACTTGAGCGTGAGCGTGAGCTTGAGCTTGAAATTGAGTTTGAGCTTGAGTTTAAGCTTGTGTTTGATGTTGATTTTTAGTTTGAGCTTGAGCTTGAGTTTTAACTTGATCTTAAGCTTGAACTTGAGCTTGAGCTTGAGCTTGAGCTTGAGCTTGAGCTTGAGTTTGAGTTTGAGCTTGAGCTTGAGCTTGAGCTTGAGCTTGAGCTTGAGCTTGAGCTTGAGCTTGAGCTTGAGCTTGAGCTTGAGCTTGAGCTTGAGCTTGAGCTTGACCTTGAGCTTGAGCTTGAGCTTGAGCTGGAGCTTGAGCTTGAGCTTGAGCTTGAGTTTGAGCTTGAGCTTGAGCTTGAGCTTGAGCTTGAGCTAAAGCGTGAGCTTGAGCTTGAGCTTGAGCTTGAGCTTGAGCTTGAGCTTGAGGTTGACCTTGAACTTGAGCTTGAGCTTGAGCTTGAGCTTGAGCTTGAGATTGAGCTTGAGCTTGAGATTGAGATTGAGCTTGAGCTTGAGCTTGAGCTTGAGCTTGAGCTTGAGCTTGAGCTTGAGCTTGAGCTTGAGCTTGAGCTTGAGCTTGAGCTTGAGCTTGAGCTTGAGCTTGAGCTTGAGCTTGAGCTTGAGCTTGAGCTTGAGCTTGAGCTTGAGCTTGAGCTTGAGCTTGAGCTTGAGCTTGAGGTTGACCTTGAACTTGAGCTTGTGCTAGCTATTGAGCTTGTTATTGCTTGAGTTGAGGTTGGAACAAACAAAACTTCAACAAAAAGTTGGAATAAATTTATTTTTTAATTCTCAAACTCTCATACCTGCGATTTTTACGTACACTGAGGGAAAAATGTGTTAAAATTAAATGAAATTGTGTTCATATCTAACGACTTTGTTTTAGAAATAGAGCTTGAAACAAATTCATTAAAATTAAACACAACTGTTTTTTAAGTTATATTCAAAACAAAAGTTTTTTTTTTTTAAACAATGTTTTTGTTATGAAAAACAAATATGAAACAAAAATTTTAAAATTCAAAACAAAGATTTCAACGCATATTTTTTCGGTGGCATTCTTTTAGCTTTTCCGAATTCTTAGCATCAGAATCACAACCAGCTACCTACGGGACGCTCCGAATGCCAACTGTTTGCTCCATTCGATGAACAGCTTCAAGTTCAAGTACAAGTACCATTAAAGTACAAGTACAAGAACTGGCACAATTTGAAGCTTTAGCTAAAGCTTGGGCTTCAGTTTGAGTTTGAGTGTGATTTTTGAGTTTGGGTTTGAGTTTGAGTTTGAGTTTGAGTTTGAGTTTGAGCTTGAGTTTGAGTTTGAGTTTGAGAATGGGTTTGAGTTTGAGTTTGAGTTTGAGTTTGAGTTTGAGTTTGAGTTTGAGTTTGAGTTTGAGTTTGAGTTTGAGTTTAAGTAAGATTTTAAGTTTGAGTTTGAGTTTGAGTTTGAGTCTGAGTTTGAGTTTGAGTTGTAATTTGAATTTGAGTTTGAGTTTGAATTTGATTCTAATTTTAAATTTGAATTTGAGTTTTAGTTTGAGTTTGAGTTTCTGAGTTTGAGTTTGAGTTTGAATTTGAGTTTAAGTTTGAGTTTGAGTTTGAGTTTAATTTGAGTTTGAGTTTGAGTTTGAGTTTGAGTTTGAAATTGAGTTTGAGTTTGAGTTTGAGTTTGAGTTTGAGTTTGAGTTTGAGTTTGAGTTTGAGTTTGAGTTTGAGTTTGAGTTTGAGTTTGAGTTTGAGTTTGAGTTTGAGTTTGAGTTTAAGTTAGAGTTTGAGTTTGAGTTTGAGTTTAAGTAAGATTTTAAGTTTGAGTTTGAGTTTGAGTTTGAGTCTGAGTTTGAGTTTGAGTTTTAATTTGAATTTGAGTTTGAGTTTGAGTTTGAGTTTGAATTTGATTCTAATTTTGAATTTGAATTTGAATTTGAGTTTGAGTTTGAGTTTCTGAGTTTGAGTTTGAGTTTGAATTTGAGTTTCAGTTTGAGTTTGAGTTTGAGTTTAATTTGAGTTTGAGTTTGAGTTTGAGTTTGAGTTTGAGTTTGAAATTGAGTTTGAGTTTGAGTTTGAGTTTGAGTTTGAGTTTGGGTTTGAGTTTGAGTTTGAGTTTGAGTTTGAGTTTGAGTTTGAGTTTG